>VZRX01003490.1:25734-112571 GCA_013398075.1 Notiomystis cincta
TACCCCCCGCCGCTGCCCCCTCCCGCAGCCCGCCCGCGCTCCGACCGCTGCCCGCGGCCGCTGCTCTCCTCCGCCGGGCGGGACCGGGCTGGGCCGGGCCGGGCTGTACNCAGAGAAAGAAGCGGAGACGCTGCCAGTGCGAGGGCATTGCCCTCGAGGTGATGCTCCCCCCGGCACCCACAGGAAATAACACGCCTGTCTGTAATGGCAAACAAATGTAGTGCCGTGGGAAAACCGGAGTGGCGGGGGATTGTAGGGTCGGCTGTGACAGAGCGTGAGGGTGGGAAAGCAAAATATCGTCTGTGTGAAGAGCAAAAGGGGGCAATGGGGAAAAGGGAAAGGGCCAGGGAAGGGATCATGGGCAGACGAGGCTGACTGTGGTTTTGGTGGACTGGGGACAGAGAGACGAGAGACTGATGGGGAAGGATGGAGGTTGCAGCACTGGGGTGGCAGCGGGAGGCTACTGCTGTAGGGAGAGCAAGGACAGGCTCAAAGCTGACGTTGTGGGCTGCAGAGGTCAAAGAAAGGACAGTGTATCTGATGATGGACCAAATATATTGTCCAGTTTCTTAAACCTTTTGAGGTTACAGGTTTCTACAATCCAGCACTAAGAGGATCTGTTTAATACCAAACTGAGTCTCAGCTGTAGGATCTAACGGGTTGGGGTTTCTTGGTGGGATTATTTTACTTGCCATCTACCTCAGGCCCTTTAAAGGTGCAACAGGCACAATTTGCCCTAGGGAAAATTGCAGTTGGGAAAATTCCAGTTAGGAAAATATCTTCATTGTTAAGATGATCAGACACTGAAAGAAGGGTCCAGAGAGGCTGAGGAGTGTCTATCTGTGGAGGTATTTGGCAGGATAAATCACTGAGCTACTTGAGGTTGGACCACAGAGCAAACTAATGGTGGAGCTGCCAGCAGCAGAGAATCAAAGTGAAGTACATTTCTGAGCCAGGAGGCCTCCTTTACCTGGATGAAGAACTGGGAGCAGGTGAGAAGAAAGAGGCTTCCATGGCCTCAACACTTCAGTCATGCAGTAAAACAAGTACTTTTATAGCCTTTTCTGACACTAGAGGATCTAATCTTACAACTTCTCTAGAGCAGTGATTGTGCTTGTTGTAGGCTGAGAAACTGTATGAAGTACTCTGCTCAGTCATAAGTGTACAAAAGTATGAGACTCTGGTTCAGGTTCAGTTTAGAATAGTGTTAAAGGTGATATTTAAAGGAAACTGAAAATAGCACTGCACAGACAATAGTGGGTAATAAAATCTGTGAAAGACAGGTGTGAGAGGAAGGCAGAATGATGTGATACAGAGTTGAGGGAAGAAGAATTTTACTCTGACTAGTGTTTGACTTTCCCTCTCTCCCCTCACCCCCTCAAAGAACTGAGAAAGGGAAGAGGAAGAAGAGAAAGCTGAGAATGTAAGTAGAGGGAAGAAAAATTTTAGTCCAGAGTTTTTAGCTGAGGTGATGCTGCTTACATGTCATCATCTTAAATGCAGGGTGATGGGTAATTCCTGGGTCTAGATCTTCCTTACAGCATTGAGGGTAGTAAAATGACCAGGAGTTGTTAGCACACGGCTGCATTGCAGAATCTCATTACTAATGACAAGCTTGTGTCCTTTCCCTGTTTGGCCTTGAGCAGTGATGCCCTGCTGCTGAGGGAGCTGACAGACAGCTGGTCACTGGTTCCCTGCCATCCAGCCCTCTCTTGGATCTGGATTTCGGATCCTGCTTTTCTATGTAGTGCTTTTGCTCAAAGGTTAGATAAGATAATCTCAAGTAGTTTAAATGTCAGTGAAAAGCAGAAAAGAACTGTGCTGCAGTTCAGGTTTGGGGAGTCCTGTTCGTCAAACTGCCCCTGCTTCTGTTTCACAGGCTAAATGGGAGTCATAGAGGTGTTCTGTAGAAGTAGAAACAGATGAATTCAGTGGAAAGGCTGTAGATATTTTGCTCTTCTCACCTCTTATTTCTGAAGTGCTCTGGTATGGGGATAGAAAAGCACTCATGTAAATATCAGCATGGAGTGTTTGCCTATGTTACTGGTGCTCTCAGTTACTGTTGTGTTACTGGGGCTTATTTAGGTACAGCAGCCAGCTGCTCTCCAGATCAGCAGCACCACTTTGTTAGGTTGCAGGTGTCAGGGGCATGTGTAGTTACTGCTGCTTGCTCACCCTTCTGAAGCCTGCCATGGCTTTCTGGTTCTGCTTGCAGCATCTGCTTCTTCAACCATAGGGGTATAGGATTGGGTATTTGTCTCCAGGAGGGCTAGTTTTGAATCCTGATAGGCTTTGAGGAAAAGATGCATTGTGAGAGGGGCAGTTTTGGGTGCCTTGTTAGTCTGCTGTGCTCTGCCTTTGAGGGCACAGAGGTCCCCAGAGTGTTTGGATGCCCCAGCCCAGGCTTGCAGGACCATGTCTGCTTTGACCTGTGTCTTCTGTTACAAGCCCAATGCTGAGGGAACTGAATTGTGATTACTGACTACCACTGTCCTGTAGATCTGTGTTCTTCAGAACTCATTAGGGTGGGGAAATGACTGTTGATAGAGCTTGTCTGAAAAACAAAAAGAAAAGTGAACTGGAAATCAGTGACTCCTTGCAGAAGTGAGGATGGTGAGTTGGACTGCATCTTGATTAGCTGGATCTTCACCTGGATAAAAATCCCTCCATTAGTACGTTGGCTGGAGGTTCTGAGTTACTCATTTTCTCTGTTTTCTGCTCCCAAAAGCTTCACAGAATTGTTTTTTATTTTTAGGGTTTTTTTGGTTGCCTGCACTCTGAAAATCAAAATATGCTAGACCAGTCTCATCAGCACGTACTGGCAGAGGTATAGAAAGTGGTGGAGGAAAGGAGGGACAAGGGCTGACACTGGGCCATTTTGCTGTAGTTATTATTCAAGCATACTTGGCTGGCTTCTAGGTAATGGGCTGCTTTCCCAGGAGTATGGCCAGGTTCTTAAAAACTTAATATTTGTAGGCTATTTAAGTTCATTACTATATTATTATGGTGTAGAACTTAAATTAGATGATTGTATTATTTAACTGGATGCAGATTAAATTGCTATCCCAAGTGACTAAAACCTTTATGTATTCATAAAATAATGTGGGGATCTTTTTGTTTGTTTTGCTTAGAAACAACTCTAATTTTCTGCAAACTTTATAAAGGCAGATGGCCTAACATAGCAATTCTGATTATACAGACTAAAAAGATACTTGTTAGAATATCCCAAACATAACTATATTGGTAGTGGGCTGGGTGGGGATGGCACATGGCATTTCAGGCTTTAGGAGCCTAGGACAAGGGCATGTAGTGACAGGACAAGGGGGAGTGGCTTCAAACTGAAAGAGATTAGGTTTAGATTAGATGATATGAAGAAATCCTTTACTGTGAAGGTGTTGAGGTACTGGAACAGCCCTGGAGAAGTAGATGCCCATCCCAGTCAGTGCTCAAGGCCAAGCTGGATGGAGTTCTGAGCAGCCTGGTCTGGTAGAAGGTGTCCCTGCCCATGGCAGAGGGGTTGGAACAAGGTGATCTTTAAAATATCTTCCAACCCAGGCCATTCCATGATTCTGTGATCTCCAAGGGCCAAAGGAAAGGACTGCTTTTCACAGAACAGAACAATGACTTGGCCCTTGGCATTGTTTGAAAGCCCTGATGTCTGTTCTAGGAAAGTTTAAGTTAGTGAAACAGCTCTTAAATCCTTACCTGTATCTCTACTACCATTACTGCACCACCACCATTCTCACACAGACCACACCACCACCACTCCCTCACCCCCAAACTAGGAGACCATCTGAGAGTTTGGACAGAAGTATTTGAGGAAAAGTGTGAACAGACAGAGCTGGACATGGAAGGACAGAGATTATGGCTGTACAAGCACATGTAGCTCTCCTTTTTGAGAAGAACTTGTATTCTCAAAGTGAGATGGAATGATGGAGCTCTGCAAAACCAAAACCCCTGCACTGCAAAAGTTGACTCTATAGCTGAGATAAAGTTCAGTGAAACTGGGCCTGATATACAGAACATAAACAGTTGTCTGCCTTCTGTCAGAATGTTAAAGGTATTGTATCATATCCTGTTTCTCAAGCCTGTATAAATAGGGCTTTAATTTGCCGCATTGATTGATTGCCAGTTACTTGAGAGGACGCACCAGGAGGAGCTGTTATCTCTGAAATCACAAGGCCTTCACTAGTTTTTTACTTGGAAACAGTCCTTTCCAAACCTGATTGTTTCCTTCTGCTGTGCTGTAGGGGAATGAAAGCTGTTACTGTCCTCTTTCATTAACAGCTTTTGTGATTCTGTGATACACCAGTCTGTGTGCTGCCACCAAGGATGCCTGCCCAAGTTTCCTTGTGCAGTACATCAGTTCTATTTGTTTGTCTTAACAAAAGTAAGTGTATACAATAGCAGGTATGTCTCTGTTTTGAGAAGAAAAAATTGTCAGCCAAGTAGATAAAAGACCTTTTATTAAAGCTCTATAATGTTGTTTTCTTGTGAGCCTGAATTAAAACATTGGGCAGGAACTCATTTAATGAAATAAAATTTCCTAGCCTTGCTACTGAAAACAGACCAAGTTCATTGCTTGCATCAAATGCTTCCCATTAGAAGAGGGATAGGGTAAACAGTATCTAGGGATCTCTAGCTTGCCAAACAGCAGGTAACCCCTTCAAACATCATAGTTTCACATGCAGCAAATTTGAGCTTATGATGGGTGAAAAAAAGGGTGATGGTGGTGGCTGAGTACTGTTCTTTGATGCCTCTTTTTGTTCAGTGTTGGAAACCTGTATTTATGAATTGCAACCATGCTGGGCTATAATTGCTGCATTCCAGTGATCCCTTGCCTTGGTGGGAATGTGGAGGAGTTTAGGAAATGCATGTCAGTCTTCACAAGCAGGAGGAGAATCTCCAGAAAAAGTTGCAGCAGCATCATCTGTGGTTTGTAAGCATAAACATGAAAAGCCCACCCCTTCCACTGCTGGAGGAATGTAGATGACTGGACTCTTACTGCCAGGGATAAAGACCCAGGGAGAAGGAAACTCCCTGCAGTTTTACTGGGACTTCAGGAAGCCTTGCAGACAACGCTCCATGGATACAGTGGCACATCTTTGTGGAGGAGAACATGATTGAGTTTCTACCAGTTGTCCCCCCTTAATCTTTGTGCTCTTGTCTTCCCAAAGAAACAAACAACTGCCACTGCCCTGACCTAGGGGAATTAATTGATACAGGTTGCCTAAGTGTGGCCATGATAACATAAACAGCTCTTTCCTAAATATTTACGTGAAGCCTTGTGAACAGCCCCTGCCCCAAGGTCAAATATGGTTTCTTAATAGTCTCATAAATACTGCAGTTATTGTAGAGAGAAGACAGAAGCTTAATTTAATTGAATGAACAATCAAAAATATGGTAACTGTGTAGAGGAAGTTGTAGTTTAGACATGTGAAAAAGAATATTTCTTCCAGCTGGGTATTTTACTGACTACATTTTGTTGCTGTTTCACCATAATTGATTGTTAATAGATTGCTGTCTTAGTGTAGTCTGGTATTGACTGCTATTTTTCATGCAATTGATTGCATTTCATTGTTAGTTCACCTTCTCACCATCTTTTTCCTCAACTGTTTTATGCTGGCTTTTTCAATTACCATATTTTTGTCTTGTGCTGGTCTGTTCATTGAGCTCATCTGCCTTCACCCGTTCTGTTTGTGCCTTGTCCCTCTTGTGCACATGCCCTGCCACTCTCCCACTGCCTTCTCTGATGATTCAGGACAATTTCTGAAACTTGCATTCTATAACTGATAGATACTGTTTTACCCATGTGCTCTCTGTTGCACTGTCCAGGAAAAGGAACCTGCTTTGTCGTTGTGCCTTGGAAGCACCTAAAGAGTTGGGATCTTTCAAGAAGAACCTTTTTGCATGTGTGAAACCCTTTGAGCACAACTGAGAAGCCTGAGACTCTTTTGGTGTCCTGCCTTTTTCTGGCTCTCTGGTTCCTTAGAGGACAAGTGAGCATGAATTAGCTTGTCATCTAAATTTTGTTGTAATTGGGGCATACATATCTGCTCACCTCTTACCATTGTTCAGGCTCATTTTTCCCTGTCCCTTCTATAAAACTGCACTGCTTCTCTCCTCCCTTGCCTCTCCAGCTGCCCCTTCTCCCCCATGAAGCAGTTTCTTTGTTAGATTTAATGAGTTTAGGGCCAACAGGAAAGGGGATGTGGGGTGTGTATATAGACATACCTGCATAGGATGGTCTCTGAAGTCTTGCTCTTTTTAAGACTTTCATTTTGGACTAGGAGCTCCTCTGACATCTGGAGTTCTGGTGCTGCTCAGTACATCAGTCTGAAAGCTGAATCACACTGAAAGCCCTGGCATCAGGTAAACTAAAACACTGATGTGAGCAGCCTGAGGGAGAGCAGTGCTGCCCTATAAATCCTTCTCTACATGGGAAGAATGGTGACACTGAGACTCATGCATTGAGTGCTTCTCTGGTGAGGGCAGAAGTGTGTGGAATTGTCCTCTTACACCAGAGCAGGTGCTTGTGGCACCATGAGTAGGCTGAGACTTGCTCTTATGTGTGGACAAGCCAAGTGCAGATGAGAAGCTGAGCTGCCAGGAGAGCTCTCCCAGCTGCTCTGGCTCTGCTTGGGGTGGGTATTTATTTCTCAGGTGCTCTGAAAGGGGGTCCAGCTACCTGTGAGTATGATGCATGTGCTGAAGCAAGTTGAGGAGTGGATGCCATGACCAAGCTTTGACCTGATGTCTGCCAAGCACTCAAGAGATGTACAAAAGTCACTTGCTAATATTCCTACTCCATAGGAATACTTCTGCTCCATAGGTATCAGCACTGCTCATGTTGTGACCAACATCTCCTGGAGGCTGTATTCATCCTTATGTATTACTTCACTGTGAAAAATGAATATTTTTTTTGCTCAAACATATTCTAGTTGTTTCATTGCAGCTCAGCTTTTTTGCAACAAGTTTCAGAGAGCTGATTTCTCATGTAACCAGGGTGAGTCAAATTTTGCATATGCTCATGTCTTTTAGCAATTCAGTCTTTCTTGACATCTGAAAGAAGCCCTCATAAAATGAACGTAATTGGACTTTATGATGATAAAGGGTGTGACTGAGGGACATAAAGCATGACAAGTAGTGACTTCTCAACTACAGCAAGGGGGCCACAGTTCTCTAAGAACCTCTTAGAGCAAATAAATCAGAGGATTATGTTATTACCTTTGATGGGTGTCAAAACCTGAGAACACCTTCAAAAAAAACTCCAAACAAACCAAAACAAACTTGAAAATCACCCTAAACCAGAACTGAACTTCCAAAGCATTCTAGAGCATCTCTCTTTTTTTAATTTGAAATTTGCTGTAACTATTCAAGACATTAGGAGACTAGTAGGTGAGTGGCTATGGCATGTCCCTGCAATTGCACAGATCTTACCACCAAGTTTTAATGTTTTTCAAGATGATATAGTCTGCTTTTAATGGAGAGAAGAAAGGACAAAGAGTTTGGGCTCAGCTAGAGGGAGAGACTGTTTTTTAACTCTTGTTATGCTCAAGGTCATGTATGCACAAAGCATGCAGGAAAACATCGGATGTTCATGTTAGCAGGAGCCTTGGTGGATGAGGCTTAGTATTGTGTTGTGTTCATCTGCAGTTCATCTCTAAAGCTCCAGCCCTGGGGAAGGGTTGGAGACATTAGAATAACTTTCTCTTGACTTTTGTCTAGCATCCTTCTGTGATATTTCTCTCTTTCCTAGCTTTTTATTGAATTGAAGATAAATCCCAGGCACAGTGTGCCATGTGTGTTGTCAGCAGCCCAGGAGGTGTTTTTGCTGTCTCCTATGAAGGAGACTGTCTCTGAACTACTGCAGGTAAAGTAATGGCAGAAGTCTTGCTCCCTTTGGGTGATGTTTCTGGTCTAGTTTTCTGCTTCTGCAGCTGCCTGGTAGAAATTCTGAAGTACAGGCTTAATGTAACTCCTAAGCTGTGGTGTGGAAAAAGTAGTTCTTGTTACCTTCCAAACCTTCTGGGAGAGACTGATGTGCCCAATATCTGCAATCCTCTTTCACAAGATTCATTTCCTGACGTGCACAGGCTCCCAGCAATGCAGTAGCCCCTTCATGGATTTTCTTCAAGATGGAAATTGATAACTTGGTTTCTTCTCTGAGATGTCTAGTGTTGTACAGAAGCTACTGAAGAGTTGCTGTAAGTAATTTTGATATGCAGACAGGGTTGGATGTACAGAACCATTGAGAAGCATCAGGTGTCTTACTTGGCCTAACTGGAGGGGGAAAACCAGGAAACCCAAAAGGCTTGGTTTATAGGTTACAGAGTGTTCTATTCAATGACTACTTTGAGAAATTAATTTACTCATCCCAATGTGATCTTTGTGTTTTTCAGGCTCAGAGTAGCACCTTGAGAGGTGGAATAGGATGTCAGAGCAAAGTACTCATCATGTTTGCAAAGTCCAGAAACATGTTGCCTTTATGGCTGGCTGTGACTTCTCTAGAGACTGATCATTGTGCTGAAGAGGTCTGTGCATAGAAATCCACATTTTGTGCCTTTCAAAGAGAGTGAGGACATAAGCATCAGTGCTTGAATTCTTCACTCTGCTTCAGTATGTGAAATTGAGTGGGAAACATGAAGTGTGAGGGGAGCACCAATATCTAGGAGAGTAACAGTCTGTCCCCTATGCCTCAAAATCACCAGAGGTGCTGCTGCTGTTGTGGAAGGAGCCAGACCCTGTGAAGTACTTACACTTCTTCCTAAGTCACCTCTAAAAGGATATTGGTACAGCTGTGGATGGGTTACAAACAAGATAACACAGCCATGTATCACTAGATCAGTGATAATCACTGAGGTCAATCTCCATCTTCCTCCTTCAATCCCATTCCTCCCAAATAAAAATGTTCTGCTGTACAAAGCTTGTTATGCAGAATGAATTAAGTTTTTAGTTTTTATCTCTTGGGGTGGGAAAATTAAAGGTGTAGTATTTAATCTAAATTATTTGAAATAGCAGTTGGTCTTCTCTTTTGTCAGATGCTGTGATGCTCTCTAATATACTGCCCTTTTTATTATCGTTCTTAATGAAGACAAATTCATCAAGTACCATTTGAAATGCATCACTCTAAGAATAACAAGAAGATCCCATTCCTTTTAAACTCAGCAGCACTGCAGGCAGAGTACACTCTGAAAAAAAATATAAAAAGAGAAGGCAGGGTGCTATTATGTGCTGTTTACAGTGGCAGTGTTATAAATTGCACATCAAATAAATTAAGATGTGTTTGTAGTGGACTTCTTTCAAAAAGCCCTAAATCCTTAATATGTATGACCTCTCTAAATGAAATACAGAGCATCACAGATGGCATGGATGGCTTTAAGATATAAAGGTAGTCAGAAACATCCTGTTCAAACAGTATTTCAGAAAATGAAGTTCCAGCACATTTATTGTTGTGATAGATGTGCTTTGAATCTAGATCTTGGCAATCCTGTTTATTAGTTGAATTGAGTAAAAGTTGACACAGGAAGCTTGAAAAACCTGCATTCAGTTGCATTAAGCTTTGCTCCCTATGGGCTTCCAAGGGGCAGCAATTTTATCTTTTAATTAACTGTAGTTAGTTAGAGGAGAAACTTGTAGTAGAAGAAAACTGTAGAATAATGATTCTATAACTATTCAGTATGCTCTGTATTTGTTCATTGCTCTTTAGGGATTAAGACACCTGCTGGTAATGAATGAGGCTATTAAAACTTTGTAAAATAAAACTGATTTTATTACTAATAAGATGTAATGATAAAAGAATGTTAGCTTAATAGTTTGAACTCTTAACTTAATGGCCTTGCAATAGTAGAGATGGTTTTAAATTGCAGGAAACAAAGCTGGAGTTGGAAACTTCATTTGTTGATTTCTTACTTGTTTTTATACCTAAATGATGTTGGAACCACAGGATGGCTGAGGTTGGAAGGAACTTCTGGAGGTAATCTGGTTCAGCTTCCTTGCTCAAGCAGGGCCACATATTTTTTTGTGTGGTAAAGTAACATCAGTGCCAAGGGGTCATTGAGCTGCCAGAGCTCTGTATTTCCTGATCTGTTTTCCTACTTGCTGCTTGTGCTAAATGAGTGGTGGGATATCCTCTAATGGTTGAATGAAGCTTTTGTCTTGCTCATTGCTTCTGCCTTCTTTTGCACTCTGCCAACGTTCATCTGTCTTAATTAGCTATAAACTGAATTTACTGTGGTATTTCACCAATCTGAGCTTTTTTTTTTTTTAGGTGAAAAGGTCTAATAATTCTGTTCAGTAGACTTATAATCACCTTGGATTCGACTCAAATAGACATTTACAAGATCACACCAGCAATTAAACATTGAGTAAGGAAATGGGCAAAGGAGTACATGGATTAATCTCTTCCCCTACATATTAATTCTAGAGGAAGCTCTTATATTAGTAGACTGTTAATTTTCTGAAAAAGAAGCCTTGAGTTAGTGCAGCTTTGACTACTTCTACTTGGTTTTTGCAAAAGGGTATCACAGACTTTCCAAATGTGAACAGCAGTCTCCTCTTTGGACCTTTACTATGATCTTCTGGGATGCTCTTCCTTTTCCTGGAAGGATGACAGAGGGGGTTTTTGAGCTGGGTTTTTTCTTGATTGTTTTATATTGAGGGGTGTGTAAGGTGTTTTGTAGGGAAACTCTTTGAAAACCCAATTTTTCAACAGAAAACTCTGTGTCAGGATGGATGGGAAGAATGTGCTTTCAGCTACAGAAAGTAATTGGAGTCCTCTTTTGGGATAGGACTCAAACTTCTTTACTTGGGAAGAGGAGAATGTGGGTAGCAAGCTGTCCATGTTGTTGTTGCTGTAGTAGTCATTGTTAGTCTGAGCAGTCAAGGGACAGGTGCCATCCAAGACAGTGGCTGTTGGTGACAAGGAATCTCCCAAACTGAAACTGGTGGCTCACTCATAAGCTCTTCTTCGTTGGAGTTTTCTTTTTAGCTTATATGGTGTTTGTGCTTTCAAATAAAGGCTTTCTTCCAGAGCTAGAAAATGGAATAGTTGGGTGAGAAAGGCAGAGGTGTCTCAAGATTTGTGTTAAATGTCTTTGTGGCCCCTCATCAAGTCTGTTGGAACATTTTGTAGCTGATGGATGATAGGAGATGTCCAGATTTGGGCCCTGGGGAAGTGTTTCCTTTTTTCTTTTACTATCTTGCATGGAAAGATTTACAGTAGCAGACTTTTATTGTCTTGCTCTCTTCATTTTAGGGATATTGAGTCAGGTGAGTAACATTCCTATGGTTTTATATATTAATTATTGAATAGGGAAATGGATTACAGTGTTGCCTTACATTTTGCATAGGAAGTAGGAGCTGTTGTCACTCTTGCTATTAAAAATGTGTGTGTGGCTATAATCCATTTGGTAAGATGACCCCTTCCAAATACCTGCTACAGGGGAGGACTTGTAGTGCTTTGTTCTGTGTGCACTTAATTCACCAAGTCTGTGTATTTGAATTCTAATATTGGGTGCCTGGGAAATATCAGTAAAAGCTACAGAAAGCAGTAGTGGACGAATTGCTTTTTATATTGAGTCAAGGTTGAAGGACTGTGTTTGTCTGAAAATATTCTCAGTTCCTGTATAATTGATTGCTGGTGGAGAAGGGGTTACAGCTGTGCAGAAGACATCTCCATCAATGAGACTATTTGTAGTATTAAGCACTATACTCTTCAGAGCCAGGCACTTAATAACAAACCAAGCTGTCTGTCAGTGCTACACATACTACTGAGGGAGCCTGAAGGCTGTAATATTGGGAGAACAAAGCTAATGTAAACATCATTTATAGTTCATGGGGTTAACTTTCTACTTGCTCAAGCTTTCAATAATTAGTTTCTTTCATGTCTGTCTTTTGTATTGCCTTTTGCATGTAGAGTTCTGAGGCTCAGCAACTTGGTTCACAGCTTGGCTTTAAGCTTTGCTGTGTTGTGTTTTTCCCCTGTTGTCTTTGAAAATACTCTATAGTTTTTCTTCAACAGAAAGACTTATGGTTCTCTTTAATCGTGGCTTTGCCATAATGGCTGAGCTGCTTGGCATAATGCTTAAGTAATGCAAAATTCACAGGTTTGAATAACTCATGAATATGCTTGTACTGAATGGGGAAGGAGAGAGCCTTTGTACTGACAGATCAAGGAAAAACTAAATTTCCAGATAGTGTGCTGGAAAGAACTTGGATAAAAATTCTGAATTCCAAATACTTTCTCTTATCCCCAAATTACAATGAGATGGCGATCTTTATGTTGATGCTACTTTATGGCCTCTGGAGTTTTTTGGTTTGTTTTTAATTTATAGCCCTTCTTATTATTCCCTCTTTCTCCTATTTTTGTCATGCTGGAAATATTTGGAGCAAAACCAAATTGTGGAAAAAACCAGATTTATTATGTTGTCCCAAGTATCTGTATCCTGCTCAATGGACAGCTGGGATTAGAACAGAAGAAAAGTATTACGTGAAAGGCAGCATGGGCAGCAGGCTATGTCACTGGGAAATGAGAAGATAATTTCAGAGCAAATTTGTAGCAAGCTTGGAACACTATCAAGTATGGGATGACAGGCAGCCGACATGGAAATATTCAACTACTATTGGGATCTAAATGCTTCGTGCTTATTTTGCAATGCTTATCTTTTATTTAGTTTTATGATCCAAACTGGAAAATAAACTACTTGAGCATTTGGGAATGGAAAGTGTCAGCCTACTTTGGTCTTGACTAAATCATTTTCTCTTTAGCTGCCTTTTCCCTCTCATCTGTCTTTTCCTCCACCCCGGCGCCTTCTTAAGTTTTTGACCATTTCTGGTCCAAGTAATCTGACAAGAGAAATGTTCTGTGGGTTAGTGTCCTTTCCATTAAAAGTTCTGGTAGAGACAAAGCAGACAAGCTGGCCTGTCTGCTGTGTGTTTGTCTGCTGGCCCAAGCTGTACATCTAGAGGGCCCCTCTAGGGAGCATGTCCCAGCTCTGGCCAGTGTTGTCTTCCTGTCCTCCATGTACTGAGTTACTGCCTTTTTTGGCTGTGTTGTTTCCTCTCTTGAATTCCATTAAATGGATACTTCTGAACAACTCCAGTTAAGATGGAGATTTTTAGGAAGTTCCTGCCCCCCAAACCACTTTTTTATGTAGTAATTAGTCTCCAGAGATCCTGGGCTCACCTGGAGCCTCACTAAATTGTAGTGATGAGCATTTGTGTTTCTTTTGGTTTTAAAACACTAATAAAAATGTCCTTTTGTCTATTTTTCCCTCCTTTTTTAAGCACTCTATACAGCTGTATGTTCTATCATTTTGGAGACAGGAATTGTAAAGGATTTAACTTCATGACTTTCTCACTTGGTCATTTTAATAGTTGGAGACTGTTGTATAAAGGATGTTGCATACACAAGGGCTTACTCACTGCATCTGAATAAATCTTGGTTGCCATAAAGGAGAAGGATGCATCTTAGTGGCCTGAACAGAAGCTGTTCCTGCAGGTTGTTTGAACATAAGGGTTTTTATGTTTCTGCCATTTCCAGCCTGGTTTTGGAGCTGACCTTTCTTTTCCACTTAGTCCTTTTAATAACACTTGAGTAGTAAGTGTTTTTACTTGTGTAGTGATGTTTGAGCAGAAATTTCGCATGCACTGGCTTATTTACCTATTTTAAATCTAAGTGTTTCAGTGAACTTTCTGCCCTCACAATCTACAATGCTTAAGCAAAAAAGATGCCTGAGGTGTAAAAGGGACTGTTGCCTGCAGTACAGCAGTGTTCTGCTTTGGTAGCTGCAAGGAACAGATGTAATTTTTTGGGCAAGGTGTTCAGGCATGACAGCTTTTACCAATCTCTAAAAGCAGATGTGATCTACAGCCCTGATACTGCAGCACTTCCATCTACAGATTTTGACTTGTTTACCCAATTCATTCCTTCTAACTGGAAAAGTAGGAAAAAAAAATAGTAAGCTACCATCTGCAGCTGCAAAAAGAGTAAAAATTGTGTGAAAGGAAAACATTATCATATAAAAAGCACAAGTACTTTTAGCTTTGAGGTGATAGTGATGCTGATCGTGTCCCCAGTACCTCCAGCTCTGCAGGTGTCTTCTTAGAACTTACACTGTTCTTGTAAGAAATGGAAGTGGTGGCTAAAATAACTCCAGCAGTTGTGTATAATGAAAAGGTAAGGAAGCTGGTTTCAAAAATGCTAATGAAGATAAGCCTGTCTAACAAATCTGTATAATCTGAGGCTGAAGGACAACTGGTTCCTTTATCAGAAACCAGCCTGGACTCTCCTTTACGGGACTTCACAACAGTGTGGTGGTACCTAATGATAGCAATCTATGAAAAATTCAATTTCTATTTAGTAACTCTTAACCATTTAATCTGCTATGCATCCACCAGTATTGTGAAAAGACTAAAAAATTATCTAACCCCATAAAGATTAACCAACCTGTTATCTTGGGAAAATTGAGGCAGATAAAATTTTAATTACTTCAGATTCATCTTATTAATTAAAACTATTGTGGCATACTTCATGTTTTGCAAGGTAGTTACTTTTAAGCAGAGTCATTTTTATGGTTAATTTAACTCAGACCAGAAATAAGTGAAGAATTAAATACTGAGGGTGATCAACCACAGTAGCAGCTTGCCTAAGAGTGCAGTGGAGTCTTGGTCACTTGGAGTCTTCAAGTCAAGACTAGATCTGTTTCTGAAGGGTATTTTCTGGTCAAGCTGGCACGTGTGAAATGGATGCAGCAGTTTGTGTGAGGCTCTGGAAGGGACTGTGTGGGAAATTGAGTTTATCATGTGTGTCCTTTGGGCTCAAGGCCACCATGGTGGCAAAAGGTGAAAAATCATGAGCTGCATGGTAGGGAGTGTAGATGAGAAAAAATTAGGAGCTACTTCTCCAAATGTTGAAGTCCTCAAGTCTTTGCTTCTTTTGAGTAACACATTTGACTCCTAGCTTAACATTTTGATACCAGTAGTTCATTTTATACGCTATACTGGATTTTACTTACGACTCACTTCTAAGATGGTGGATAATTAAGATTGTTCTTATGTCTCACTGTGAGTTGTGCTACATTTGTCTCAGCCTCACAGCAGCACTTATCCTGTCAAATATTTTCCCTGTTTAATTTTACCTCTGAGAGTAAGACTGTTTGGCTTGCAGTTGCTGATGGTATGAGTGCATCATAAGGCATAAGGAGACGAGGGGAGAGAGGTGTGGGGGAGGAAATCACCACCTTTCTCTGGGGACAGAGGAACCACTGCTTTCAACAGTGGTGCTGGTTTATGCTGCTTTAAATGCTGATAGTTATGCTATAAGGTGACCCAGTGCTTCAAAAGTACATTTTAAGGGTGAACTGAGATGAAAGCATAAGTCTTTTGCAGAGCAGGTTTGCTCAGAGAGAAAACTTTTCCTCTGAAAATACCTGTCAAGCCAAGCCTCTGCTATTTAAGTTCCTAAGTTTTTTCTCTAGCATCTTCTCTGTGGATGTATTCTGTTCCTACAAGTGCTGCTTGATTTAAGGTTGTTGTCAGATGGGGAAATACGTAGCTGTGAAATTACTAACATGGAATGAGTTTAATTCCTTTAAGTGACCTATCCATTTTCAGCTTTATTACTGCATGGTCACTGCTTCCCTCAGTGCTTTTAAAATTGGAGCAGGGCAGAGGGGAAGCTTTGTGCACAACTTCACCTTCCTCAAAATGAATAATTTGGAGACTTGACTAGAGGGGCAGCTCTCTCTTCTGTGTTTCCATTTGTCCAGGCTGGGCAGCTTACTCGAAGCTCTCTGCATGTTTTATTTTGCTTGCCTTACCAAGTTGCTTCTCCCTTGGGCTTTATCCTGTCTCTTGCTTTCTGAAAACCAGTGTGCTTACTGCTTGAACAGCAATCTTCCTCTGCTGCTCACTCTCCCCTCTTTTTTTTAAAGATGTCCCCAAAGAAAAGTGGCAAGAAATGGAAGTCCCGTCAGCTTTAACATCAACAAAATTGCAATTCACTGTTGTAGCTTACACTTCAATCTCCTTTAGCTGCATATACCTTGGAGAGTAAAGGAAGAAGGAATGAGGTGGAGGCAGGCTGATTTCTGTGGAGAGTTATGACTGTCTTTCAAACTGGCTGCCCACAGCAGACCTGCAGGACTGAAGGCTGTGCTATCCTGACTGAAGTAAAGAAGTGAGATCCATCCCTGGGGCTGGTGGGGATCATGAACAAAGAGAATAAACTGATTTCCCATGTATTGAGAAAATGATGTATTGAGATCCCAACTGATGAAAATCAAAGTGTACTGGAAGTGGCCTGAAGATGGGGTGGGGATAAACTTTTGAAAAAACAGAAGTTATATCTTGCATCTGAGTTCTCTCTTCTGCTACCGTTTGGGCACACAAGCATTGTAGCTTGTGGGATTGCCTTGCAGAACTAATGCATAGATCCTTTGCTACTGATTCAGCTGTAACCAGAGATCCTGGCACTGATTGCACAAGAGGGACTGTGTATTGGTATTTGAGTAATTGGTATGCAGCAGATTTGAAGAAAAAACCTGAGCTGATTCCTGTAGCGATAGGGTGGTTCATAAGTTGCTTTGCAGTCCTAGAGTAAGGAAAGTCTGTGATTCAACTTGACCTGTCTGTACTTCTGTAGTCAGCTTCCCTGTCTCAGAGGGATTGCAGGAAAACTGGGAAGTAAATCTCTTCTGGATGAATTTGTCTAGTACTTTGACTCTTTAGGATTTGGAAGGCAAACGGATGACGTGTGGAGACTGAGCTTCGCTGGCGGAACTTCTCCCGCGTGCTCTGCCCTCAGATGTGTCCTAACTGTGGGTGAAAGCACTGGCAGCTTGTAAAGGTGCTGCCTGTAACTGCCTTGGCAGGGACCAGGCACTCGGCAGATAATGGGGCAGTGAACCTGAGCCACTGTGACAATGAGCTGCTGAGGGAGTTAATTTGCATTTGTTAAAACCAAAATAAACTACTGCCCTGAACTAGAACCGGTGAAAGCAATACAGATTTGATTGCATTCTACTTTAGCAATCTCTAAACGATAGTAGATGCAGAACCCATGAAATTGTATACTGAAGGTTTTGGGTTTGTGTGTGGTGTTGTTTTTTAAACAGCTTTGTGGTGATTGTTTTTCTGTTGAGTAATTTTAACTGGGGATCTAAGTTTGTTTGCAAATAAGGTGTAGATGGGAATGCTTTCAGTGAGAAAAAGGTTTGTAAAGCTTAATGTGTCTGATTTATTTGGTTGGGTTTTTTTTTCCTTGTTGTTGAGCTTATTGCAGAGTTTGCAGTGATGGGATGACAAACTAGTGACCAGGCTTACAGTGCTACAGGATTTGTGATCTTGGAAAAAATAGCTACACTTTGCACCACAGCTCTTTAAGAAGAGTGACTGTTAAATAGTCATTTGAAAAGTTGGGGGAGCTTAACTCCCTTGGGATGTTTTGGTGCAGAAAGTGAGAAGATTTAGAGTTCTTCCTGCCTAGTGAAAATACAGATTATTTACAATGAAATGATGTTCCTATGTTTTTTTTGTGGTAACTTTTTTTTTAACTTGGAAATTCAAATGTTGAAATTCCATGGCTCTGTGGAACTGCCAGCTCAGTCTGTCCCTGTGCTCAGCCAGCTCTGGGACTGGCCAGTATCTGGCTGGTACAGAGAAAGCAATCAGTTATAAGCCTAAGATAAAGATCCTTTTAAATGCACTTGGTTCAGTATGTCCTAAAGAGCCAACTTAACTAATTGCATTTTAAACCTCAGCAAAAAGAGCCAGAAGTCCAGCTTTGACAGATGTTCTTTACTTTGTTTTGCTTGAGCAGCTTAGAGATGAGTCAGTTGCCCAAATGTAGGCATCTAGAGCTGCTCAAAACTTCTATGGTATTCAAGACCCTGTATGGGACTAATGGATGTGATGTAGGATATAGGGGAATCCTGTACCTCTCTGGAGGTGTGGCAGGAGACAACCTCAGGGGCACATCTGTGTTGAAAGGAACTATAGGTACCTATGATCAGGCATCTGAATTCTACCTTAAACCTCCTTGGCTTTTTCAGTCATATATATCCCTCATTTTTCCTCTATTCCATTTCACATGATTGTGATGTCCCTCAGGGATCTGTACTGGGACCAGTACTTTTAAATATCTTTATTAACAGATGTAGTGGGATTGGGTGCACCCGTGGCAAGTTTGCAGGTGACACAAAGCTGAGTGGTACAGTGGATTCACTGGAGGGAAGAGGTGCCAACCAGAGGGACCTTGACAGGCTTGGGAAGTGGGCCCATGTTCAGCAAGGCCAAATGCAAGGCCCTGCACCTGGGTCAGGAGATCCATCCCTATCCATACAGTCTTGGTGGACAGTAGATGGAGAGCAACCTTGCAGATAAGGGCTTGAGGGTGCTGGTGAATGGGAGATTGCACATGAGCTGGCAGAGTGCACTCTCAGCCCAGAAACCCAGTTGTATCCTGGGCTGCATCCAAAGCAGCGTGGCCAGGGGAGCAAGGGAAGGGGTTCTCCCTGGCTGTTCTTGTGAGATCCCACCTGCAGTGCTGCATCCACCTCTGGGCTCCCCAGTAAATGAAAGAAATAGACCTGTTGGACTGGGTCTGGAAGAGGGTTGTGGAAATGATCTGAGACTTCTATAAAGAAAGGCTGAGAGCACTCAGATAGTTCAGTCTGGAAGAGAGAAGGCTCTGAGGAGACCTTATGGTGGCCTTAAATGGGTGGAGAGAAACTTTTTACCAGGGCTTGTAGTGTCATAGGACAAGGTTTTAAACTAAATGAGGGTAGAATGATTTTAGAAAGAAGAAATTACTTTGTATGAGAATCAGTATGGTGAACCACTGGGACAGGCTCAAAGAAGCTGTGCATGTCCCATCCCTGGAAGTGTTCAAGGCCAGGTTAGATGGAGCTCTGAGCAACCCAATCTACGTGACAGATGTCCCTGACCACAGCAGGGGTATTAGAACTAGATGATCTTTAAATGTCTTTCAACCCAAACCATTCTATAATTCTGTGTTACTACACAATTTTTAATGAAATGCTGAGTTTCTCTTCTAGCAGCCTAGGCTGAATTTTGTTTCTAACTCCCTGAGTGTAGATAAGTAGGTATGAAGTCCTGCTCTCATTTTCAGCTTTGTAGCTTCTGCTGCTTCTGCAATGTTCTTCAACTTTGCCTTTGTTAATTCCTTAATGTTTCTAGAGCTATTCCTTGCATTTCTGTCAGAAAATACATGTTAAACTATTATGTTTTGCTTGCTCTGTTGTATGACTGCATCAGTTAAGTCCTCTGCTAAAGAGCACTTCAGAAAGCATATGTCTAGATTTGCAATGCACAGTAAAATCTCCTTGTATGTTAATGTAATTCTCATGAGTGCTGTATACTGTCTCTCACTAAAATTATTGGATTGCTTTCTTCTCTGGAAGAGTTTGTGAGTTATAGTTGCTTTTGAATTTTGCATTTTTCTTCTGTCCCTCTGCAGAGTTGCTCAGTATCTGGCATTTTTGAGTGGCTCATGTAATGTATCTTTGACAGCAACACTTACCAGAACAGATGAAAGACATTGTAATGAAAAGAACATTTTCTGGTAACAGTGGCTGCCAATCTAAATGTGTACCTGCCTCAACAGTGAGCATATGGATTCAAGGGTCCTGCAGTCACCAAAGAGAAAAATCTTTCCAGCCTGGGAAAGTTCTTCATGGGACAGAAAATCTCTGCTGGTAACTGTTCTTGTCCCAGGTCTGTCCATCACTGGAGACGAAACATTAGAGATTTGAACCCTATGAACACAGGTTTGCACCACATTTTCAGACTATCTTACTTGACCTACTGGAGTTTGATTTTATTTATTTATGTCTCTAGAAGATGATGCTAAATTTTGTAGCATGCTGAAATATTAGGCTTTACTTTATTCCCTTTATTTTGAAGCTGTATACTATGCAAGGTGATTTAGGTCTTCAAATCTTTGCTTTGACATCTGTGTCTCTGAATGCCAAATACTCTGTTTTGATCCAGAAAACTACAGGGGCCAAGAGATATTTTTCTTATTGAGATGCACCTTGTCAAAACAAAAAATTTCAGGGTTAGGAAAACTGGTTATTTTCAAAGCACAAATGAAAGATCCCAGGACAGACCCTGGAGTGTTTGGTCCTGGAATGGAAACCCTTGTGGTTAGGGCTGAANCTATCCATACAGTCTTGGTGGACAGTAGATGGAGAGCAACCTTGCAGATAAGGGCTTGAGGGTGCTGGTGAATGGGAGATTGCACATGAGCTGGCAGAGTGCACTCTCAGCCCAGAAACCCAGTTGTATCCTGGGCTGCATCCAAAGCAGCGTGGCCAGGGGAGCAAGGGAAGGGGTTCTCCCTGGCTGTTCTTGTGAGATCCCACCTGCAGTGCTGCATCCACCTCTGGGCTCCCCAGTAAATGAAAGAAATAGACCTGTTGGACTGGGTCTGGAAGAGGGTTGTGGAAATGATCTGAGACTTCTATAAAGAAAGGCTGAGAGCACTCAGATAGTTCAGTCTGGAAGAGAGAAGGCTCTGAGGAGACCTTATGGTGGCCTTAAATGGGTGGAGAGAAACTTTTTACCAGGGCTTGTAGTGTCATAGGACAAGGTTTTAAACTAAATGAGGGTAGAATGATTTTAGAAAGAAGAAATTACTTTGTATGAGAATCAGTATGGTGAACCACTGGGACAGGCTCAAAGAAGCTGTGCATGTCCCATCCCTGGAAGTGTTCAAGGCCAGGTTAGATGGAGCTCTGAGCAACCCAATCTACGTGACAGATGTCCCTGACCACAGCAGGGGTATTAGAACTAGATGATCTTTAAATGTCTTTCAACCCAAACCATTCTATAATTCTGTGTTACTACACAATTTTTAATGAAATGCTGAGTTTCTCTTCTAGCAGCCTAGGCTGAATTTTGTTTCTAACTCCCTGAGTGTAGATAAGTAGGTATGAAGTCCTGCTCTCATTTTCAGCTTTGTAGCTTCTGCTGCTTCTGCAATGTTCTTCAACTTTGCCTTTGTTAATTCCTTAATGTTTCTAGAGCTATTCCTTGCATTTCTGTCAGAAAATACATGTTAAACTATTATGTTTTGCTTGCTCTGTTGTATGACTGCATCAGTTAAGTCCTCTGCTAAAGAGCACTTCAGAAAGCATATGTCTAGATTTGCAATGCACAGTAAAATCTCCTTGTATGTTAATGTAATTCTCATGAGTGCTGTATACTGTCTCTCACTAAAATTATTGGATTGCTTTCTTCTCTGGAAGAGTTTGTGAGTTATAGTTGCTTTTGAATTTTGCATTTTTCTTCTGTCCCTCTGCAGAGTTGCTCAGTATCTGGCATTTTTGAGTGGCTCATGTAATGTATCTTTGACAGCAACACTTACCAGAACAGATGAAAGACATTGTAATGAAAAGAACATTTTCTGGTAACAGTGGCTGCCAATCTAAATGTGTACCTGCCTCAACAGTGAGCATATGGATTCAAGGGTCCTGCAGTCACCAAAGAGAAAAATCTTTCCAGCCTGGGAAAGTTCTTCATGGGACAGAAAATCTCTGCTGGTAACTGTTCTTGTCCCAGGTCTGTCCATCACTGGAGACGAAACATTAGAGATTTGAACCCTATGAACACAGGTTTGCACCACATTTTCAGACTATCTTACTTGACCTACTGGAGTTTGATTTTATTTATTTATGTCTCTAGAAGATGATGCTAAATTTTGTAGCATGCTGAAATATTAGGCTTTACTTTATTCCCTTTATTTTGAAGCTGTATACTATGCAAGGTGATTTAGGTCTTCAAATCTTTGCTTTGACATCTGTGTCTCTGAATGCCAAATACTCTGTTTTGATCCAGAAAACTACAGGGGCCAAGAGATATTTTTCTTATTGAGATGCACCTTGTCAAAACAAAAAATTTCAGGGTTAGGAAAACTGGTTATTTTCAAAGCACAAATGAAAGATCCCAGGACAGACCCTGGAGTGTTTGGTCCTGGAATGGAAACCCTTGTGGTTAGGGCTGAACTCTTCTGCCTGCTCAGACAGTTTATGTATTTGGAATGATTTGTGGAACAATCAGTCAGCTGAACTGGGAGCTCCCTGTGCAGAAGTACCAACAAATAGGAATATGCCTCCAATCAGTTTTGGTTTTGTTCTTTAAAATCTCTTTATCTGAGATTGTGCAGAACCATTCTGCATTTCTAGACCTTTAGGAGATGCCTGTGCTTTATCTGTTTTCCTTAGTCTAGTAAGAACAGATCTTAAGAATGGAGAGGGGTGGGAGAGAGGAATGGGATGGTGGTGGTAAGTGCCCTTACAGGTGGTATTGTAGGCTGCTGTGGGATTGAGCCCAGCCAAACCTTCCTTCTGAAGCTGTGCAGGTGTGTCAAAGACAAAAGAAAAAGGTGTGAGGGCAAGCAGGCCAGGATGAGGGACTGTGTGGTGCAGTGGTTATTTTCAACTGAGAGGAATGCTGAGATTCAGCCACTGGTTTAAAACAAACAAAAAACAATAGTAATAAACACCACAAAAATAAAAAGAAATCTGGTTGAGCAGCTCTGAAGAGGCAGATGGAGGAATGCCTCTTCTGTGTGTTGATCATACGTGTCTGATGAGGGCTTCCTCTTCCAGCTTGGGGTTCAAAAGCTTGATGTCATGAAGCTTGAATTCAGTGACAGAACAGGGATTTCCAAGCTTGGACAGATGGTGAAACACTGTTCTTATCGAAGTCCTGAGACTTTTTTTTCTTGAAGGACTTGAAAGTACTAAGCTGCTGCAGCCTAAGGGCAAGAACAGCTGGCAGGTGTCACCAGGGAGTTTCTCCCTGAATTCAGTAGCTCCTTTTGAGGGAGCTCATTTGTTGCTTTTCACGAGCAGAGAGGATGCTGAAAGGTTTCTTTTTCTGGCGCTCTTGAGCTTCTGAAATAATTGGTTCATTAGTAACTAAGGAACAGAAGCATTTACAGGAAAAGCTCCTAGAAGCTGGCTTCCCTCTGAAAGATAAGTTGTTTTGATCCTGTTTGTTTTTTCTGAAGGGTGAGGAATTTGTACAGAGTGATCCAACCACTGACGAAGTATCTTATAAAATATGAGTTGGGAAGCATAATTAATATTATATCATCTGATCAGTCAAGCAGCCCTACAGAAGGGACTGAGAGTAATGACTTTATCTCAGAGGGTCACTTAGTGTTGCATAATGTCAAATGACTATATTAAACTTGATACTGGGCAACATAATGTGAGAAGAGAATGTGATAAATACAGAAATTTAGGGAATGTCAGTCCTAAAGTATGATCTAATTTATGTTCTCTGTAAAAGAGTACCTTTAATGATAGTTCAAAAGAAGTATCTATAGTAGAGACATCATTTTTTGATGTACCTTCTCCTTTGGCATAGCTTCAATTCTTAAAGGAGAGTAGCTGGACTGTGAGATGTTGCACGTAATGGGTTTAGATTAACTTATTACACAGAAGTTGAACTAAGTAGTTATTACTTTTGGTCTTCAGGAGATGTTGTACTTGAAGGACTGACCCTGAACAGGATTGTTTTGTCATGGGGTGAACGGTGAGTCAAAGGACTCTGTTAATACCAAGTTCAGTACAGTTATTTCAGTAAAGTTTTTGACTCCATCTCTCACAGATCCTTTTGGACAAAATGTCCAGCACACAACTGGATAAACACTTCATGCAATGGGTGAGCAACTGGCTCATGGGCAGGCACAAAGGGTTACAGGGAATGGGCTGATACCAGACTGGGGACCTGGCACTAGTGGGGCTCTTCAGGGCTCTGGCTTAGGCCCCATGGTCTTCAACGTCTTCAAAAACAGCTTGGGCACAGGACTGGAAGGGATACTGAGCAAGTTTGCAGACAGTACAAAACTGGGAGGAGCTGTTGACTCTCTTGAAGTCGGAGAGGCCCTGCAGAGAGACCTCAGCAAATCAGAGGCCTGGGCAATGACCAACCATATGAAGCTCAACAAGGGAAAGTGCAAGATTCTGCACCTGGAATGGGACAACCCTGGATCTACGGACAGCCTGGGAATGAGAGGCTAAAGAGCAGTGCCATGGAAAGGCATCTGGGAGTCCTGGTTGATGGCAAGCTGAACATGAGTCAGCAGTGCCCTGGCAGCCAGGAGGGCCAGGAGTGTCCTGGGGTGCAGCAGGCACAGCCTCACCAGCTGGGCAAGGGAGGGGAGTGTCCCCCTCTGCTCTGCACTGATGTATTGGTGCAGCCCTGTAGCTTATGTCACATAAGTGATGATTTAATAAGATCTGTATTATGCCAGAAAGAATGTTATGAGTCAGAAGGAGCATAAGGCTGGTTATGTGTGATCCTCACCTATCTTGGACTTAGCTGCTGTGCTGATCCTGAGCAGAATAGCCTTGAAACAATGTGTTGCCTTGGGCTTTGCAAATAGGGCAGTGAAGTTTGAAAGTAACTCAGTAGTGCCTTTCTGAGCTTAAAGGCAGTAAATATAATCTGAATCCTCCTTGCACAAGGTAGAGATGCCAGTGTTACTATCCAAGGGAAGAATACCAAGGCTATGCCAAACTATTGTTTGATGCCAGGTTCCTTACCTTTTGCTTTTTGAAGATTAAGATTAGCAATTTGGAGGTCCCAGTGGTTTTAACATTACATGTGAGTCTTTAGCAGCAAGGAAAAGTCTTGCTTGTTAACCCTGAACTATTAAAACCATGAAAAAGTTGTAGTGTACAAGCTACAAATAGACAAGCAAAGAAAAAAGAAATAAAAATGTAAGGAGGAATTTCTGTTGCATGTGAGACCTTATTTGTAGTGGTGGGAGAAGAGAGAAGATGACCCCAGGGATCACCAGTTGCCTCTGAAGCTCTGAGAACTCTCCTTTCCACTTTAATGCCATTTCATGGTACATTTTGCCTGGAGGCTTTATACCCTGTGTGCTCAGATTTCACTGTATTAGAATATTGCTTTTGTGGCATTGATCACCTTGGATCTGTGTGGATGCTGTTTTTTGTTTCAGCAGGAATAGTTTCAAAGGTGTTGAAAAGTGATTAAAATGGTTACTTTTACAGTCAGGCCTATGAAGACAAAGGATGGCTATAGAGAGGGGCTTTCATGAAGGTGTTAAGGATTTGCAGGGAATTCTGTCTTCAGCCTGTTAAATGTGCTAATTAAGAGTGTGCTCCCTAGAGATTAATTGCTCTTAATTGTATACATACACTGAGAGGCTCCCAGGCTCTGTCCTCTTGACTGTCCTAATTTTTCTGCATTTGTTTCATGCTCCTTAGGCTGCACTGTCACTCACCTCCTTGATGTCTTTCATCCATTCATGCCTTTGACTTTCCCACCTTAACCAGTCAGCTGTGTTTCCATCTTCTCCTTTGCTATCTTTCTGTGATATATTTCACCCCAGGAAAACTACTCCTGTTTTTCCACCCATGGCTGAGGATAAGAGGGAAAAAAAAAAAAAAAAAAAAAAAAAAACCCACAACTACACGTTTTCAACAACAAAAACACAGTTCTGAGTTTAACAAAGTGATACGTTTGCCATTTGCTCAAACCTTTAGGTACCCAGGAACCCTGGCCTTGTGTACTTTCATTCACTGCTTTGTTGCAGAAGGAATTAAATAACTTCTCAAGAAAATAGTGTCTCTTATTTGAATAACTACTCACTTGGTAAATCTGTGGCACTGTGTAACTTGTGATTCTTGTTCATGTGGGCCACAAGCTCTTAGAAATAGAAATTAGCATATATTGAAATCAAGTTTAAGTCACTTTGTCTGATAATGAACCACAGTGAACTCTTGCATAGAGAACAGATTATGTAGTCTTAGAATTTATATTTGATTGTCTTATTGCACCAAACTATAGATAATAGAAAACTGTCTACCAAATAGGTCATCTCCACAGAAAGGTGTCTAATTATTTCACTCTTATAGTTGGCTAATCCCCTTCTTAGAGTTGTCTTCTCAAATTATGGAAAACCAGTATAAGTAGAATGCTTTTACTCATTAAAATATGGGATAGAGGGTTGCTTTTTAAGCTGTAGTTAAAGCTGGTTGTTCCTGCATTCATGAAGGCCATAGATGGAAGTTTGTATTAGAAAAATTACTTTAAAGCCTCCTGACTCCAAAGGAGCTAATTTTCTTAGTGTAAAGTGGTTTAGGATATTCTCAGGCTATTTTAAAAAGTAAAATCTTGTTTCTAAGGGAAACTCTGTATGCATCTGTATCTTGTAATGATTTTAAAAGCTGAGTTTGGGTTAACTTGATGTAGTCATCAACATGCTTGATCAATAGTTACTTTTTGGGAAGATGTGTGATGTGTAGTAACTTCTGAAATTATACTGGATTGTAATTTAAGAGTTCATCCTGAAAATGTTCCTTTTAATTCCTTTATTGGAGTGTTAACCTGCTGATGAGAGGATAGTGAAACAGTCTTATCTAACTTCAATTTACCACCCTTGTAAAATGGAGACTTTTAAATGATTCCCTGATCCTAAAAGTTAGGTAACCTAAAAGTCACTTTGTAAAGACAGCCTGAGAGAAACTCAAGTTTGGAAACTGTTTCTCTCCCTGTTTTCAGGTCACCTATCATTACTCAGCCTACATGGTTATGTAAATGGCACTTTAGTTTTAGCTACTGATTATCTGTTTCCCCACACACACCTGTAGACCTAATTTAGGTGATGTTTTCTTTCCCCTTCAGGTATGTTGAGCATGGATCACTATGCTACAGGTTTGTTTTTCCGTAGGTACATTCAGAATCCATCTGTTTTACAATAGACAGACTTGGCAGCATTTATTGGCATAGATAAGGTGATTTAAATCAGGCAAACAGGGTCAGAGTTTCCAAGTTCCACAGGCTTGTGCTTGTTTTCACTTCAGGGGGAGCTGACTAAATTCTTCTAAAATAATGGCTGTGAGGCCCTAGCTACAAGTTAAGTTATAGGTGCTTATTCTTGAAACACAAAACAGGTATTTACTAAATGTTGTACTTGTCATCACATTGGCAAAACTATTTGTAATTAAATGTAGTGGGTTAATCCAGGCAGAAGCATTATGCATATGGTGCTTGGTTTCTTTTCAAACAGTCTTTTAATTGGAAGGATTTAAAAGAAGAGAAGTTGAGAGGTCTGTTCTGTTCTTTTATACCAAGGTGATTGCATTGCTGTCTAAATTTTAGTCATATTGGTTGTAGTGGATAGGATTCAGTTTGACTTTATTGAAATGCAGTAAAGTTTTAAAATTACTTCTTCATTTTAAAATAATTCTTCCCATACTCTAGTTTTATTCCAACCATCTGAAAAACATTTAGAAGCACAAGTGGAAAATAAGGATTAGCAATTGAAGCTGGGAGGGTAAAACTGCAAGGATTATTTACCCTCATGCTTCACTAAATAAACTGATTGACATCTGGGATTAAATGAACTTCCTTCCACTCAGCAGCATTAGTGTGTTGTACCATTATGTTCATGCTGTTGATTGTATGTCTGAGACATCCATGGAGCTTCCTCTGGAAAAAGAAGGCTGAGTTACCTGCATTGCTGATCACTTACAGCCTCCCAATCCGGATATTTAAACTTGGTTTATACAAATCCAGAGAGGGGGGAGAAGGAGTAACGTCTCTACTCGAATGCAGTGAGTAAAGCTGGATCTCTGTGAGCCAGGTGGGACATCTGCTAGGGCTGAGTGAGCAGCCAGCCCTGAGTTAGCTGCTCACTCTAATGACAGCTAATTTCCTTTGTCCTCAGGTGGAGCCTGTACATACTTTTCCCCTGCCCCCTCACTACCTGGGGTAGCTAATGGTAGCTACCTGCAGCCTGTCAAAATGTGCCAAAAGGAGGTTCCATGCCTTTTTGCAGTTGCAGGAAAAATATGAGGGATGAAGGGAAAAGCTGTTCATCAAATGAAAAAAAGGCTGGACAAGCTTTCATCCACATTTTGGAAGAATGCTTGGGGAATATCCGCTGAATACAGTGAATTAACTTGTTTTCATTTGTGGGAAAGCGGAAATACTGCTGTTGGAAAGAAGACCTCTATTAATAAAGGACTTACTGCTGTCCCTGTCTTTTCATGAGATAATAAATCACACAACTTGGGCATGTTCAAGAGAGCAAGGCTTAGCTCAGTGTGGCTTTCAGTGAGGACACAGGGTTTTTGTTTCCTCGTGGTACAAATAGAAGGGGATTTTATTTTTTTTTTGTTAAAATTAGGCATCATCTTCTACCCTTTGTGATAAGCAGTGCTGTTCTGGCTTTTTGTAGTAATTTTCACACTCACCTACTCATTCTGCATGAAAAGCCCTACAGTTTAAATCCCTGCAATGTCTGAGACTCATGATTTCTCTTCCAGAGTTCAGATGGGTCCCTCTCTGAGGTTGTGCAGAAATGGAAGGAGTATCAGCTCCAGTGCCAGAAATACTTGTATGAGACACCCCCCATTGTGGCAGGTAAGCTGGTTTGGTAGGGATAGGATGTATTAATTTTTAAAATGCATGATAACAGTAGCAAGGGAGTGATTATGAACTTGAAAATATTTCTTTCTGGTCCATTGCTTCTTTATCCCATTTGCTCTTGCCTGCTCTCTGTGGGACTCTTCCCTCTGCTGGGAGGAAGTGTTTTATGGAACAATTTCATTGTAAAGATGTTTGTCCTTAGGTCCAGAGTGTTAATGCAGTGGCAAGTGGTAGCTGTACCATATCAAACAGCCACTAATGTAATAGACCTGAAACTTCTTTAGGGGTCAGAGTGTTAGGAAATATGGGACCATGCTGTTCACACTGAACTAGGAGTTTGTAGGTCATAAAACTGGTGTAAATTGTTCTGAGCACTGTAAAATGCTGAAATGGCATTGGGAAAAACAGCAAGTGACTTAAGGAAAAGGAGAGTGTAGCTTGGCTTAGTGTTTGAGCTGCTGTAATGTGCTGAGAGCATCTGTGATGTGCCAGCATCGTGGTGTTCAGAGGACAAGTGGTGGCTTGTCAGTGATGCTCACAACTGGACACCATGCAGCCTCTCCTCTGCTCCAGTGCTTTTGTGACACGCTGAAAATGGGTCTAAAGTTGTGCCTGTGAAGAATTATTTCACAACTGTTAATATTCCTTGTCTTAACTACATTATTATGTCACAGTGAGAGCAGTAGCTGATGACAATGGCAGGGACACATTCATCTCTCTCTGCTGCATTATTCTGTTGAGCAGTTGAGTGCTGCCCTCTAAGAATGACAGTTTAATTCATCTGAAGTTGAAGTATTCTCACGTTGATTAAACTGTAATGCAAAGTTATGGTTGTGTGTGGGTATTTCATTGGTGGACCTATATAGTAGGGTAGACTTTCCAACTGCATGAGTTTGAACCATTCTGAGGAATTATTATCTTTAGTGTTCATAGCAAAAATGATTTTAAATTAAACTGTGACAAGTAAGGGTGTAAAAAGAAAAGATAGCTAAATGAATACTAATCCATTACTTTCTTGTCTATTGATTCAGTGTAAAACCCTAATCTGTTCCTTAATTCCTCCCTGAAACAACAGTTTCCTGTGTGAAGATAAACTCTTTTGGATAAATAAATGCCATATAATTCCATATCAGAGCTTAAATGCATGTGTCTGTATTTCCTTTTCTATTCTGCTCTTCAATCTTTTCCTTCTGGCTGTATTAGCACAAGGCAGTGGCATGAGCCTCCCTTCTCTCTCTCTGCAGAAGGCAAGTTCTGCAACAGAACATTTGATGATTATGCCTGCTGGCCAGATGGACTGCCTGGCACCTACGTGAATGTCAGCTGCCCCTGGTATCTTCCCTGGGCTAATGCAGGTAAGAGCTTTCCTCACAGGCACAGCTTTAACCAGTCCTGTTTTCCTTGCACAGTCTCAGCAAGGACAAGGTTGGCTTTAGTGTCTGTGAGTGCAGTCAGTTCTCTGTAACATAAAAGTAGGGATGGATATTGGTATGGTACATTCTTTATCTCTGTTTGGCAGGAGAAGATGAAAATGAGAGAACAGATTCTTAAAGGTTGTGTTTAGTTTGGATATTTTTTGCTCTCATCTGGTTTTGCTGCTTGGATAGTGGTGACTACTGATAACTTAGCTCTGTGTGCTTGCTGAAGGCTAACAATGGTAATGGCTTAGTTGGAAATCTGAGATAAAAGTAACAAAGCTAACTGGTACGTCATCCTGTAGAAGATATAGACAAAAAAGTCTAAAGTGAAAGTGTTTTGTGCTGCATTCTGTGATACACTTATTTCTCAGAGTGTTGTGACATGCAGGCCTTTTCAGTGGTTGCAAAGACTACTTCTGTGAAGGACTGGATGTCATCTTTGGATTTTAGACCCTTATGTGTGTGTACACTTGAAGGCAAAGTGTAGTAGATCACTTTGTCTAGCATTCTGTCTTTCAAACCAGTGACTTGTGCAGCTTGTTCTTTGTGGAGATCTTTCTATGCTTTGAGGTCTAAATGAAACAGTTTATTAGCCAGCAGTGGTGGTGTGGAGAATTGGCTTTGGCCTCTGTTAAAGGTCAGGGGATATTAGTTAATGAAGATATATAATTCTGATTGACAGGTGCAAAGTGTATGGTGTAAGTATGGAGAACATGCTGTAACTTGGTACAAAAGGATGTCAGGAATGACAAAGAAAAGACATGGGGTAGTCAGAGAACTTAAATTGTGTAATGTGGGACCTGGGCATAATACAAATAGCATAAAATATGGGGTGATGATGATATTGGGTCTGACTGGGTTGGAGGTGACTTTCTTCACAACAGCACTTGCTCATCATCAGAGCACTCACTCCAAGCCCTGCCTGAGGCCAGCAAGGCTGAGGTGACATAACTGGGACAGCTGATCTGCTGTGACCAAAGGCATATTCCTGCTCTATGATACTGTGTTGGCAGTAAAGCTCAGGGAAAGGGAGAAGAAGTGGGAGAAGTGAGTAGAGGCATTCATGATGGTGTTTGTCTTCCCAAATAATAGTTACACAGGCTGAGGCCCTGCTTTCCAAGAACTGGCTGGATGTCTGCCTGCTAATGGGAAGCAGTGAATAAATTCCTTATTTTGCTTTACTTGCATGTGCAGCTTTTGCTTTCCTTATCAAATCATCATTATCTTGAAGGGTTGGTGGGGTGTGTTTGTAGAACTCCCCACACTTAAATCAAAATGTCAATAGAACACTGACAAAGGTTAAAAATTTACACACACAATACTACTACTACACCCCTTGGCCCTTCACCACAGAGGATTCCACATAGTTCCCCTCCGTGGCAATATCCAGTCCCAGTTTTTCCCATTATTTCTCTCACTTGCTTATTTATGTTGAGCAACAAGATATTACCTCCTAGTTTTTCTCCCCTATGCTGCTGAGGAGAGAGAGCAGCTCAGTGAATGTTTGGCAGCCAACCAAAGTCAGTTTACCTCATCCACCATGGAAGCCCAGAGGCTGTGAAGAAGTCTCTGCCCTGGTGCCTGCAGCATCTCCTCACCTCACCTCCGTCTTCTCTGAGCTCAGTGCTCTGCACAGGGCTGTTTCTCACACTTATCTTCTCACCCCTCACTGCCAAGCAGTGTTTGGCTCTTTCTTGCACACGTTTTCCCTGAGGTGCCCTGGTCTAGTTGATAAGGTGGTGTTAGGTCATAGGTTGGACTCGATGATCTCAGAGGTCTTTTCCAACCTAACTGGTTCTGTGACCTTGGCTGAGGGCCCAGCTGTGCCCTGCTGTGGGTCTTTGGAACCAGTTGTGTCCAGCATGGGACAGCTCCAGCCTCTCCTTGCACAGGCCACCTGTGGTTACCTCTTCAGCCTTGCCTGCTTTCCTAAGTGACCTCAGAAGTTCAAAAGCTGTTTGCTAATCCTCCTCAGGTTATTAAAGATGTTATGCTTTTGGAATGGATAAACAAGCTTTTTCAAATGCATGAAATTAATATTTATCTCATAATTAACTTAAAATGATTGGATACTGCAGAATTTTCTCCAATAATGCTTTTGTCTGGATACCTAAAACTCTTCACAGACTTTAACTTCTTTCCTCTAAACCTGTTTACTTTCAGTGTTTAAGACCCTGGACTTCCAACTGCTCTTGAAACCACTGCTGGAAAAAGCCAAGGTTTACTGCAATACTGCAGATTAATAAATTACTTGAATGTGCAATATCCTTCATACTTCTGAAAATAAGTTTTTTAAAAAATTAATTATCCTGAAAACAGTGTTTGTTTCAGTGAGAAGAAGAGCAGCATTCTGTAAACTCTTTGCTAGGGAGAATTGCAAAATTCTTCAGAAAATCATTAAACCTCTGGATGTATTCCCTTGCTGAGCAAATGGTGCATATACCTCAACCTCTGTTTTATCAGCAAGGAATAAGAATGGGGCAAGGAGGCCTTTCATTGTCCAATATAAACCAAAGAGTTTGTATCAGTGCCAGGAATGCAATTTAGGAGCCTGAATTACCATGGCCTGATAGGATTCTGTGACATCTTGTGGAGTCATGTTCAAAGTGAATGCTAATGATGAAGAGGTAATAGAAGATTTAGAGCAACAGGAAACTGAACACGCTGTGATTTACAGTGGTCACTGTGTTGCACTGAAAAAACTCCACAACCCAAAAATTGTAAAATAGGCATGCTTTATTCAGTGCTGAGGCGCATGGGGGATCACTCCTCCAAAGACATGCAGCCCTCAGCATCTCCCAGTCCCATCTTCATGCCCCAAAGTGTTATATATATGCATGAGATTTCCCAATATTCAAAGCCTATCCCCACTTCTTATGATAATGAGCTTGCATATCTCTTGTGCCTGCACAGTGCCTCTTGTTGGTCACGGGCAGGGGTCTCAAGGATGAAGTAAGGAGTCTTCCTTCCTGTTGAACTTCTCACCTCCTCTCTTATGTGTGCCCTGTGACAACTTGGTCTCAGTCCAAACCTCGGAGTCAGCTTCATTTAGCTGATGATCGCAGTTACTTCTTTTTATCGCTTTGTGTTCCCTCATCCTCTTTTGTGAAGGCCATAAATGCCTAAGCAGGCAGTGTTACACCATGTTCAGCAGCATGTTCCCTAAACGTCTAAGCAAGCCCTCAGCAACATGTTCCTTAAATATCTAAACAAGCAGAACTTCTCTAGTTGCTCTTTGTTAACTCTTTAACTGCCCCTATCAACTAAAGTATGTTTATTGCTTGTTCTTGCTTAGCCCCCTACTTGGAACTTGAAATAGCTTCTAGTGCTGCAGGACTTCCATCTCATCACCAACTGAAAATGGAGAGGAGGAAAAGATGAGATGTTGTTTGGGAAGGACCTTCTAATCATGTTCAGGTTCAGTACTCATTTAAGACTGCTGCTCCCTTGATTAGGAGTCAGGTTTTCAAATTTGTAGAAAGCTTGCTGGGGTATACCCCCAGAAATCCCCTGGGAATTTAACTGAGTCACTTGAAACCAAATGCTGCTTATGATGGGTGCTGAAATGAAGAGTTTTATCTTCACACTCATTGAGTGTGAGTCTCTTCATGACTTGACACTTCTGTATAAAAATGTGGAAGTGCTGAAAGCAGAGAAGGATGATTCAGGAAGCATACACTGGCCCTTAAAGGATAGCACTGGGAAAAGCCATAGCCCAACCAGAATCCTGTCAAGTGAGATGAAGAACAACAAAAAGGGCTTCCAAACAGATATGAGAAAAAAGAATTGGATCCAGTGCTGAATGGGACGGGAGAATTTTCAGCAAAGAATAGGGAAATGACTGAATTATTCAATGCCTTCATCATGGCCTTTGCTGGTAAGACTTACCTTTGGCAATCTGAGGCCACTAAACTCAGTGGTGAAGTTGGGAGCAGTGAAGGCTTACTCTAACTGGATGAGGATCAGAATATGGAACACTTTAATGGGGTATACACCAAGTCCACAGAAATTGGTAGGATGTACTAACAAGTACTGAATGAGCTGATTAATGCTGATGTGAGGTCACCTTTGGTTATCTTTGAAAGGTCATGGCAACTGAGGGAGATTCCTGCAATTTTTACCACTATCTTGAAGAAGTGCCAGGAGGCAAATCTGGGGAATTGTTGATGATTTGCCTTCTATCAGTCTCCAGGGAAGTAATGGAACAAATAATCCTGTAAACTGTAAGCACAGAAGAAGAGGATTAGGAGTGGTCAGCATGGGTTTATGAAGGTGAAATACAAGTGATAACCTTGTGGCAAAGGGAAGAGCAATGGCTGTGCTTATCTTGACTTTAGTACAGCTTTTGATATAGGCTCCCATAACATCCTCTTTGACAAACTGATGAAGTGTGGATTAGACAAAAGGCTGGAAAAATGGGCTGACAGGAATCCTGTCAGGTTCTGCCCCTGGGGAGGAATAGCTGTGTGTATCAGTACTGACTGGCTAGAAAGCAACTTTGCAGAAAATGCCTTGGAGGTACTGGTGGACATCGAGCTCAGCATGAGCAGCAATCTGCCCTTGAGACAAGGGACACAAATGGCTTCCTGGGTTGTATGAGGAAAAGCATCATTGGCAGCTTAAAGGGATGATCCTTCACCTTTACCCTGGGGTGTGTGACACATCTGGAGTGCTTTGTCCAGTTCTGGGCTCCCCTGTATAAGAGACACATGGACATACTTCAGCAAGTCCAGCAAATGACTGTGGAATTCATTGAGGAGTGGGAGTGCCTCTCTTACGGGGTGAGACTGAGAAAGCTGGAATTCTTCAGCCTTGAGAAGAGAAGGCCTCAGGGAAATCTTATCAGTGTATATGCTCACATACTGAAATACAGAAAATTTCATTTAAACGTACTTATTTTACTGTGAGATTAGTCAAATACCCAGGACAGGTGACCCCAGAGAGGTTTTGGAGTCTCTGTCCTTGAAGAAGATGATCATAGCCTGACTAGACGTGTACCTGAGCAACTTGCCCCAGTTCCTTGCTGTATTAGGAAGTATCCAGAGTCTCATTCCAATGTTGACTGTTTTGTGATTCTCTGTTTCAGTTAATTTCTTTTTTACAGCATGGTAAGTCTTGGTAACCAGTTATTATCAGGTGTTATCTGTTGGTGTCATCCAGAGTACAAGACGAGGAGAAGAATATGCATGGTAAATGTTTGGAAAGCCAGAGCGTTCCTTGGGGAATTACAGATTTTGCAAACTATAATAGCTTTTGCTGTTTGTGTACTACTCTTGTCCTAGTTGCTGTCAGTCTTGAGCCTGCCCTGCTGCAAATCTCAACAGCAGATGTGGCCCAGCAGGTTGCCTGGCAGAGAGTGGCAGGCTGAAAATGGTATGGAGAAGTTTTCTCGTGCTCAGCAGGTATGTGCTGTGTCACTGGTCCAGCTGCACACAGTGCCACTCAGTTGTTGTCCTGATGTGATGTCAGGAGCTGCTCACTGAGCTGTAACATTCTTCTGGCTCCTTTAATGGGGAGGCTTCCAGATCCCTGTCTGCAGCGTGGGCACTGTTCAGCAGCAGTGCTTTCTGCAGTTCTTTGGGTTGCTCATTTATCTCAGGGTGCAGGAGCAGCTGCAGGGAGAAGGGCATCTGTTCATGGGGAAACTTGAGAGTTAATCTGTGTTTGGTGCTGTATGCCTTTCTAGACTTGTGAGATACAGAGACTCCAGACCAGCCTTTTGCAGGACAGTTCCATGGAGGATGAGCCTACAGGCCTTTTGTGCTAAGGGATATGTGCATTTGCAAGATTTTTCCTTACAAGATCACTTCCCTTGTGATTGCAACGTTTATCTTCAGCTCTTTTTGAAAATGCTGCTTGCAAAGGCAGTGCATAAAGTACAGCAGGGAAAATCAATACTGTCCCACTCTTGTCAGATTTCTTTAGAAACGCTGAGGCTGAGACTTCTTTTTGTTGTGTTACCTGGCAGGTGTGTCAGCATCCCTGAAAGAGTCACTCTTGGCCTGCTGTTTCCAAGGATGGACTCTGAGGGCTGGGAATGTGGTCATGATAATTGAATAGAAGAAAGATCACGACATTAGACCAAGATTTTATGCTTGAAACCATGTATGCCTATATTGCTACAGACTTTTTTCTGTGACAGGCAAGTAAATTAAACCTAAATTTTTAGAGGATTTTTTCTTTACTATAGGTTGAACTGAAGTACTGGGTTTTCATTTGTGGGCACACTTTTAAGCAGTGCTTTGAAAGTTAGGTTGTTTTCTCTTTCTTCAGTGGCACTGCACTGCTGTCTTTTTTTCATCTGTAGTTATGCATCAAACTAGATTGGGAATTTCACCCAACTGAAATGTGAGGGTTTCTCCTCATTCCTTTGAGTCTTTTTTTTTTTTTTTTTCCCCTTCTTTTTTCTTTTCTTTTCTCATGTAGATCAGTTTCCTGATTGGTGTGATTGCAGCTGTATTAGCATTCATCTGCTTGAAGTATATTGGTCATTATATTATTTTCTTAAAAGAAAATTGTGAAATAAGGATATTATGTTTATCTGGGTAAGCAGTATCCCACGAAAGCCAAAGCAGCTGAGGTTCAGAGCAGCCTTTGCTTCAATGGAGGTTAAATCATTATCCCTGCAATGAGAAATAGGTGGCTGCTGTGTCTCACAGCACGGGGATTGGTATCCTAGGAAATGAGGAGCCCAGACAGTGCTGGGCTGTAACTACATGGCAGGGGTTCATAAAGTCATCTGTGTCCCTTGAGTGCCATACAGAATAGCTTTGTGCATGTAGTGGGGGAGCTCTTTCTTGTTTCTTGACAGCAAGAAGCAGCATCACTGGGGCAAATGGAACATGGAAGGGAAGCTAATTTTGGTCAAACAAAGTATTCTGTTGTAGGGAAATCTTTAAATTTTCTCTTTGGGAAGATTTCTTGGTTTTCAAGTGTTATCTCGAAATGCTTTGAAAATACAAAGTGAAATGTATAGACTATCAAAACAAGCCCATGCTTAACTACCCCCAAAAAAACACCAAAGCAAAGCTTTTTTTGGCCTGCTTATAGATTTTGAAAGAGCAAGCTACAGAAGTTTCTCAAATCTATGCAAGCTATTTCACTCTAGCTCTGTTTGGCTTTTATTTGTTTTTACACAACTCCCACTGTGGGCAGGTCTGTGGGGAGATGCTGAAGTAGCAGGGGGGAGGTTATTGTTAAATGAATTTGTTCTGCAAAGTTGCCAGTTGCAAGTACAGATCTTGAACCACAGCCAGAGCTTGATGAAGGCAAATTTTCTATACCTGTGGCTGACAGAGTTGAAGCTTTTGCTCCTGTATATGAAGCCCACTGAGGTGATGATAGCATTGCAGTTATACCAGGTAACCTTTGCACACCTTGCTATCCACAGTCTGGCCAGAGATATTGACAAGTTCTGGGGCCAGAGCTGTCTCAAAGCCCAGTCAGTGCAGAAGCTCTGAGGGGAGCAGTAGGGGCTCCTCTAAGGGACGATGGGCACCTTGCCTCACTGTCAGTGGCTGTGTGCTTGTTCTTGTTACCTTCCTGTAATTGAAGGCCAGCTGCCAGTAACACCATGTGGATTTGGAAACTGTGGAGCTGCACAAATCATCTTGCAATTATACCTCCTCTGGGGTTCTGATACTTTATTGTTTAATAGCACTAAATCCTTTTTAATTAAAAAACCTTCCAGAGGTCCTAGTTTCAGACAAGAGTTATGTGAACAGTAGCCACATTGGTTGCTCCTATATACACTGGGCTGCACCAAGGCTGGCTGTGGACTTGGAACAGCACAGATGTTGCTCAGATCTCAAAATCTGAAATCTTTGAATGCTTTTGTTTCAGCTGAGGACCTGTCTCTAGTTTTGAGGGGTCTGACACCTGAATTAGTTTGATGCCAGTCTGTATCTGTGTTGGTATTTTGCTATGGCAGAGTAGTGAATTTTGAAGCAGCCCCTGATTGTGCTGCTTGCCATGACTGATTTAGTTTGAGCAGCTTTGTTGTCTTTATCTTTGGAGGAAACTAAGCCAGAAGCTGTACCCCAGGAGTGCATTGGATTCTTTTCAGTCCTGGATGGAGGCACAAGACCTAATGATTTGCCTGTACTGCTATGAAATCTTCCAGTACAACCATCCATGGGCCTTTGGAGGACTACTACCAAGGTCTCATTAAATTGTAATGTTTCTTTTGCCAGGCAAAGGGCCAGATGGCTTATGTGCTTTAATTAATGTTGTCCATGAGGCTTCATTGCTTTGCAGCTCCCTGTTCTCTCTAAATCTACCTTTCTCCTAGTTTGAAGTCTTTTTCTGAACTAATAACTTCCATTGTCATTCACCTTTGCTTGAATCACTCATCTCCTGTAATTCACTTTATTATCTGTGTTATCCTCTCTTCACTACGTTATGTGTTGCAATGGTGACACCTGCTCCTTTGTTCTCCCAGATCATCAGGCTAAGTGCAGCCTGGGGACCCCTGGAAACAGCACTGGTGTCCAGCCTGTGACGTGAGAGACCTGCACGTCTCTCTGGTGGCAGAATCACCCAGCAGTAATACCAGATGACCTCTGATAGTAACCCTGTGGCTGCCTCTGGCTACTAGAGATGGAGTCAGTCTGAGCAAACTGTGGGGATATCTGGCACCACAGCTGTACTTCACACAATAATTTTGCCCAGTCACAGAGATTATATGAGCTGAGCTTCATGAGAGGGTGTGGAAATGCAGAGATCAGACTGGGTTGCTGCTCCAAAATATCTTCAGTTGCAAGGATTTATCCAGGTCAGATCTTTCTCATTTCCCCCTGCTGTAACCTACATTTGAGACCCTCTTTCCAACAGTCCTCATTATCTCTCTGGTGGCAGAACTTCTTTCCTGGTGTGTCTTTAGGTAGGTGTGGACTCTGCACGAGGCTTTGAGTGGAAGTGTGGGGTGTTACAGTGGAACTCCCAAGTACCAGAGGTTAGGAGTTTGACCATGAGGATTTTATGCTTCTTTAAAGGAATTTCCCTTTGGTTATGAGACATAGACAAACCTTATTGTGGTGCAGCAGAGGTCATGGAAATTGTCTGCACAGTCCCCACCCAGCATTAGTGTCTAAGTTAACCCTGGCTGTTGTTTAAATCATGAACTAATACTTTGCTCCTTGTGTGGTGTCTTTCTTTTCCCAAAAGCTGTAATTGTACTTACACAATTACACAATTGCAATGGTATCATGGGCAGCAATAGTGCAGGTTCTATTCCCTACTATACAAGCAGGAAAACCAAAATGTTGCATTGAATCCATCTGATCCCAAACTAAATCCATCTGTGATTGTTGTGCCCACCAAGGAGAAGAGCTGAGAAAGGAAATAGAAACTTGTGTTTGTCAAGATGTTGCCATGAGTGCTTTGTGTCTGGGGCATGCCATACCATGACCCAGCTGAGAATCACATGTAGACTTCTGCCTCAGCAGGATTTTGTGTCATTTCTGCTGGAGTAGCTGGACCATTGGAATAGCTTCTGCAGCTAATTTTTCTTAAATGTGATTTAGTACCCCCATCAGCCCCTTGCTATCAAACATGGTCGTTCAGGGCTGCTGCTCAAGCAGCTGCACTCCCAAAGCATCTGCTGTGCTTCAGGATTAAATCCAATGTCCTGGTCCTCTTCCCTTTGCCTGAGTTGCCTGTGTTTGCACACTGTTCAAAGTCAGAGGGGAAGGGATTTAGGGGATTGAGTGCCATAGTTCCAGCAAAGAGCAAAACCAGAGAAAAAGATGTTAGACTTTGTTTGTGCAACCTCCTGTGGACAGCAGAGGTGAAGCTCTAACGTTGCCTGAGCAAAGCAGACCAGGAGAAACGATGTGGTTTTCTAGAGGGCTCTGTGGAAAACCTGCAGCTGAGGAGGAAGATGTTGGTGTGAGAGCTTTCCTTCTGACAGGCTTTGAAGTTGTATGCATGGCAGCAACATTGGTTCAAGAGACCAAGTTAAACCTTGTCTGGTTCAATCTCTCTCACTTTTTGTTTAATCATCCAGCTTCACAGTTTGAGAGAGTCTTTTAAAACCAAGACAGCAGATGGCTACGTGAGTGTGCGGTTAAAGTACCTGCTTGTCTTTTTGTGTGCACGAAAATAAATTTCACTTCAAATATTGGATACTCTGAAGATGATTAGACATTTATTAAATTTCTTCCCTTCTTCACTTTAATAAAACCAAGCTTCCAGAAAGCTCCCCATAATGCTGGAAAGGGGTGTGACCTTTTTTCAGTGAAAAATGTTTCTTTGCATTAGCTAACCCGTGAGCAATTCAAAATTTATACTTCCTTGCACCAAAAGCTGTCTCCAGCTAATTGGCAATTTCAGTTTGCTTAAAGTAATAATAATAAAAAAATTTTCAGTCTTTCAAGTTCACCTCTGCCTCTATTTGTTACTCTCCATCTGGTAGTATACCAGAGAACTCTCAAAGATGTGTTGCTCATCTCAAGGGTAGATATAGGGACTGTTGGCAGAAATAATTTTTTTAATCATTAACTGATAGATGTTATTAACTTGCTTTTATTTTGGCAATGCCATTCTCCATTTTATCAATTTTGTTTAAGCAAAAGGAACATCTTTGTAAATAAACTGCTGCTTAACTTCAGATTGAAGTATATATAATAGAGCAGTGGTTTATGACCTTCCAGCTGGGCTCAGATGTCACTTTCTGTAGGGACAGTGAAAAGCTTTCTGCTCTGATTCCTCTCCTGCTGCAACCAAAATACATCAAGTGTGTTATAGAACAGGAAACTTTGCATATGGCCAGACACTGAAATGCACATGTGTGATGGGAGCATGATGTTCATGTGTCAGATATGGATCTGCTCACCTGAGACCTTCTAGGAAGAATTAAGGGTTTTGCACTGCTGGACATAGTATTAATGCTGGACAAGCCTGCTGCAGGATATCAGCTTGCTGTGTCTGTGGGAGTCAGAGCAGTTGGCAGGACTGCATGTTTTCCAGAAATTTTTTAGTTATAGCTGTATCATGTTTTTGCTTAAAGTAATTCCTTGAAATGCACTGTCAAGGATGTCAAGACACACCTCAGAAAAGATATAGCTGAGCCCCGTTCTGGGAGTGCTTGAGAAGTGTCCTGCAGCTGATCTGTCCACAAACCACGCATTTCAGTGAGAAATGAACAGCACTAGACCCAGCTGCAAGTGAGAGCTGGACTGCCTCTGTGCCTTGCCCATGCTAGATGTGTTTGTGCTCAACAATGATCTTAGACTTCACCTGTGCTCTCACTACACACTTGCATAACTCATTATCTACTTGCTTGTATTTGTTTTCTGTACCAGTGTACTCTTAAGTGGTGGAACTCAAGCTTTTCTTCTGTTACTTACACCTAGGAACTTGCAGTTTTTAATTGCTGTCAACAAGGAGTAAACTGAACTAATTAAGGGTCTAAATAAACAATAGTGCTTGTGTATGTTACATAATTAAATGGCTTGTTGAAAACAGGTTGTTAGCTTTCAGCTTAATTAAATGTTGCTAATTAGTAAAATATTGATTGTTTGGGGTTCCCCCCCTCCAAGTACTAGAAAATGTGGTAAGACATGAATGGCTGATCTTAAAACAGCAGAGGTGGAGAGCAACTTGCCCATATGGCTCACTTCTTCCTCCCCTTTTTGGGAATTCTTGGCACTTCACCTTGGGTGATGGGAAAGACTCCTCACACATCCAACCTATGTAACAGATACACCTCTGATGTGATAGTGATCTCAAAGGTTATTTCATTTTCCCAGTATCCTCAGTTAAATTGTGGTGAAGATACAACTCAATCTATATATATATGTGTGTGTATATATAAAAATAAATGTTTTATCTAAAGGCAACTGTGTCTTTGCCTCTTGAAGTTAGTAGCTCCGTGTTTGAATTTTTTATAATACTTTTGTTTGTCAGAATAGTCAGGCAAAAAAATATGGACTGACTTAAAAGGTGTCTGAATGTAAGTCTAATTATAAAACATCCTCCCTTTCATGCCATTTCACAAATGCAGCTTCAACTTAAAAATACACTAATCTTGACAAGGATTGCACTTGTTAGTTGTGCACACAGTTTTATTTGTTTAGCAGCATTATCCTTTTCTACTTGGATGTTTTATTGGTGATTTTCCCCTTGAGAGTTTTCTGTCATAGACTAGATTTTCCCTGAGAGACTCAGCTCCCTGCTATGAATTTTGAAAGTGTCTAATCCTTCTCAAACATGCTCCAAATGTTAACTGTTAGGATTCCCATACATCACTTTAATTTTTCTTTAAATAAGAATAAAGCTTTTGTGGGCAATGTTTATGAGAGAACCTGGGTACATGACTTGTTTGATGACAAAAATAATGCTGGTTGATGCCTAGTCAGACTCATATGACTTTCTGGTTCTAATTTACTTTTTGACAATTGGAATGAGCAGAAATAAATTAGGCAAGAAAAGGATCAAGTGCTCATCAGCATATTTCCTCTGAAGGCAAAAAACTGATTTACACATACAAAAACTGCCTGGTAATGTCCTGGAGCTTAGTGAAGCAGGGCACCAGCAATTCCTGTGTAAAATGTGGAAAACATTGCATTGGTGTGACTGATGAATGACAGTGGGCCTCTCTAAGTTTTTTTAAATGTGGGGTAGCATTGGCAGTGAATATTCAAGGGAAGGATTGCTCCTTGGCAGGAAAAGGAAACTTTAAGTCAAAGGGATTTTATGTTCATCCAAATACCTCTCAGGCATTGAAAATTGAACAGAAATAAAAATGGAATTGAGAACTTGGGGAAAATTACCCATATAAGGATGTAAGAGATCCTGATTTTTAGATTAGGGAGAGGTCCCAGCTTTGCGTTGGAGGATAAGAATCATTGAGATTAGTGTAAAGATTGACTTTGTAAAGGAAAGGTAAATCCATACATACCTGCAGCTTTAGTGGTCTCCAGTCACTATTGACAGAAAAGATGGTGGTTTCCATAATAAAATTACTTGGTCCTATTTTTTTTTCATGATTTATAAGAGTTTGTATTTAGTATCTTACGGGTTTGCAGAACTTGGTCTGATGAGATTCAGCCAGTTAGAACTCTGTTTTAAGGCTGTTGTTTTCCAAGAACATTTTGTCAAAACCTTGTTCTGTATTTCAGCATGTGGGTGAGAGAGAGGACTGTGGCTCCTGTGGAGCTGGCCATTTGTCTCTTGCTGCCTGAGGGGATGAATTCCTTATGAGTGCTTGTTTGTACCTGCAGTCTCCAGGGGCTGTATCAGTGTGGAGTAGCGCTCCTTTCTCCCAAAACGTGTGACTCTTGGGGCCAGATGTGCCTTTGGTGCCCAGGCTGAGCAGGGCTTCTTGTGGCACTGCTGGCTGCAGTAGGTCCAGATCTGAGAGCAGATGTTCTTCGTTGGTTTTGCCCCTCTTCACTGCTGGGCTGGGGCAGGAGGAGCTCGGATCATGATGAGGAAGGCTGAGGAATAGACTGGTGAGAAAGGAGATGTGAGAAGCTGGAGTTAGGTTGCAGTTTTAATTGTGATGGTTTGGGAAAATGGCAAGCCTGAGCCGTTTTGAGCTATCTCTGAACTGAGAGAAAGGAAAGTGTGGGGTGAAAGGGAAAGGGGGTCAACAGTGCAAAGGCAGAGCAGCAGCACAGAACTTAATATTGCAGCAACAGGAAGTGTTGAAGGAATTAACCTGAAGAGGAGGACTAAGGAGACCTTAACTGCAGGGGAATGCAGTTAAGGGAGAGAAGAATGGTGTCTTCAGTCTTAAAAATGGATGAGATGCTTAATTTTATTTATTCTGTTTGAAGTATCCACATTCTTCAATTCTGTAGGCAGTGGCTAATATTTGTAGAATTATAGTTAGCTCTAAAGTTTGATAGTTTGAGTTAAATTATATGATCTATTTTGCAGGTGTCTATGCTGAAAGCTTCCTATTGTTCAGGATTTTTTGGATTATCTTTATAACTGGCTTGCGAGAGATGATAAATTTAGGATTATTTAATCGGTGGGTCTTTCTAGTATTGTTTTTGCACTGATTTCCACGTTGCCAAAGTTTGCTTGCAGCACTTGGTATTTGATTTAGCCTCCATGTTCTGGTGCTTTTTGTTTTGCTCAGAAGCTGCATCAACCAACAAGTGTTTATTTGCATGTGTGCTTCCCTCTCCCTCCTGGCTGTGCATATTTTCTGATTATCTGTTGTTTTTCCTCAAAGTTTTTTTTTGCTTGCTTTAGCTCAGCAAGCATTATGCTAATGACTTGTCTAGTTTTTTCCTTTCCTTTTAGCTTGTTTTGATTTTTTTTTTTTTGCTTATTTTTATAAGACCTTGGAATATGGGCATAGTAAAATAGATTCCTTCTTATGCCCTGGGAAGACTTTAGTTGTGTGGTTTGCAGCCTTTTAAGAGAACTTTTTACTGCAGAAATTTTTTTTGCATCATTTTAATATCCTCTAATAGGATGGCTTCTATTAATTACATTAACTGATCCAATAACTTAGAAACACAAAACCTCTTAACACCATTTTTACAAGTTTACTTTGCATTAAACTTCCAACCACGTTTGTTGTTGCAATAAATTTACTCCAACCCACTTTTATTTATTCTGAACAAAACTTTTAATGGTGCTTTTTGGTATCTTACCAAATGTTGACAAAGCTGTACCATTATCATAAATACTTGTTTTTCATAAGCTGCCTTCTTTTATTGCATTAATTCATATATCTTTTATAGTTCATAAACACTCTTTATTAAACCTGATGCCCACATGCATGCATGCACTTTTATGATTTTTAATTTTTTTAAGTTTATTTCAAAAAGTTATGTTAGGTGTCAGTGTTGTTTAGCATAGTTAATGCAGCCTTTTCTTAATACAAGTTCCTCAAATTAAAGGCTTGGATGGTGTAGATCCTTTTAGGGTAATGCTCTGTTAAAAACAATATTCTTTTCCAGAAGATTATTTTAATTTTTGAGTTACTAACTCATACCCAGTGATGTATGAGTTTGTAACTTAAGGAATACTTTGTGGTTTGGTATGGTCTTCCTTGCTTGCATAACCTTTATTGGCCACCATTATGCAAGTAGATTTTAATTATGAAGCTATATTCTGTGATTATTTTCTTTTTCACAGATCTTATTCCTTCAGTATGAGGAATGGATTTGTATGTGAGATGTAGTAAAGGGGGCTCTTCTCTGCAGGATCATTGCCTCATTAACTGAGGAAGTCTGTGTTGAGTGAGGCAAGATATTGCAGAGCTGGCAAGGATGATCTCTGACTGAATATGCCCATGCCAAACCAATTTTGTGGCTGCATAATTCTCTTTTTGCATAAATGTGACTTTATTATGTTACCAAAATATGGACTTTATTTTTTGGATCATCTCTTCATGCACGTAAGATAATAGCCCTTAGTGTTCATTGGGGAGCTGAATTGCTGGTGGTCTATGAATGGACCATACAAATATGAAAATGCTGTATTTGCTATAGACTTGATTCAGTCTGCTTAAAATGGCTTGGCATCTCACAGTAGAGAGAATGAATAATTTCACATTAAATTATTTACCTCTATTCTGTGTCCTGAATAAAACCATGGATTCTGTTGGGAAGAAAAAATTTAACTCTATGTAGAAACAATGATATTGGGTGGAACTAAAACTCATAAAGTACCTTTAGCTTAACATGTCCTAATTCTTGAATCTTTAGTGCTGTTGTGTTCAAAAGAAATGCTTTTAAATAAGAATTTATATGCAGGCAGTATTTCTTGGGTGATGCCAAACAGCACCATCTCCATCTGCAGTGTCTGTGATTTTGTGCTTTTGATAGCACAGCAGAGGATTCAGGCAGTGAGAGTTTCCAGGACATGCAGGGAGGGCTGTGCAGCCTTTGGCATGGCCTGTGCTTGGCTGGATCTTCCCTTGCATCGTGTTAGGTCTGCATAAGGTCATGTCAGGTGGTCTCTTGCTGCAGGAAGAGAATAATTTTCAGTAGTGTATATGGTTTGGATGAGAGGTGGGGAAACAGACTCAAAACATCCCTGTTGTGAATGTTCCCCATCACTAGCTCCTAGCTTGAAAGAGCCAAGAATCCCTCCAGCCTTTTCCAATTAAAAAAACCAAAACATTGCAAGGAAGAATAGTAACAAGAGGAAAAAGAAAAGTAAATGCATTTACACTCCCATCAAGAGACAGACATGAGCTTGCACCCACCTAAGAGCCTCCTTTACATGGTGCAAGGGAAGATCCAAGTAAGCAAGCACAGGCTTGGGTTTATTTTCCTTTTTGTTATTACAAAAGCAAAGAAGTTGAGATGACTAATACATTATGAGGGAAAAGGAATGGTGGGAAAGAATACTAAATAAAGCACTTGTAGTTAAACTGCCTGTTGAGGTAATGAAATGTCAGATGACGTGGTGGTGAGCCCAGCACAAAGGAGCACTCTGATAAATGTGGTTCTTGGACAGTGGTGCGGGCTGGGGCTCTTCCAGCTCCCTGAAGCCTTCAGGATCAGCCTGTTCCCTCATGTCATGTTTTTAGCTGCATGAATCCTGGGTTTAGGATGCCTTTGCAGAAAGCAGCACCAGAGTTGGGGCTGAGTGACACTTAGCAGCAGCTTTTACAGCCAAGAGTGATTCCTTTCAGGAGAGCATTGCCCAAGTCACAGCAAGTGATAGCTGAACAGAGCTGCTGATGGGGGCACAACCTCCTAAATTCTGATAAGTTGTTGTCCCCATTAAAGGGCAGGTTGCTCATTTCAGGAACAAGTCAGTCTGCCTTGAAGACTGTCATGATGCTCTCAGACTGCAGAGTCCCTGCTTTTATGGAGAAAATTGTTACCTTTTCCAAAACAATTCCCCTGCTGGAAGTAGAGAATGGATGTTAACAGAGGAGATGTCTATAATACTTGACGCAGAGCAGACAGACAAAACTGCAGTCTCTTGTTCTTCTCATTCTCTCATCTCTCTGCCTGAGTGTAATTGATTGGCTAGGACATGCTGTAATTTATTTTTACAATGAATAATGTTCCAGTTTATCCTCAGGGACAGTTGGGTGAGTAGTGTCACACTGACCTTGACACCCTGATGTTGTAAAATGCAGATGAGGTTGGCTGTTTCAAACAGAGAAGTCATTCAATTTGGTTTTATTTCTAGTAAAAGTGGGGCTAATAAGGAAAAGTTTGTGAGCTTTTTGCCCATGCTCTCCATGCATAAAAGTATTCAGCTACTTCTGGGATTTGATTTGATTTATAGGTTCACTAGGTAGATGTTATTAGCTTCAGTGCTGACTCTCTACCTTTTATCATCTTACAGAAACTGAGTTTTGGGCATCAGTCTGTGTTTTAGCATGTAATTCTAATGAGGTGTGATTGACACTGTTCAAATAAACTTGTGCCATTGAGCTGCTGATCCAAAGATTTTGCAACTTTTTGCACTTAACTTTAAAAGTAAGTAAAATCAGATTTCCTGTGCACGGGCTGTGGATGTTTTTGTTTATTTGCAGAGGATGATAGCCAATCTTAGAATATAGTGGAATGATTTGAAACACTGACTGTATGGTAACAGAAAACGTAACAGGACAGGAAAAAGGTATTGCAGGATAGCAAGGAGACAACAACCACCTTGAACATTTTAAAAAATATTGTTCGTTATTCTGGTCTCTTAGAACTGAAGCTGCTTGGTGTTTTGGCTGCATTAAAGGTGAGAGGGGCTGAGTCACTGCAGAATTCAGGCATGGACAAATGTGAATTGCCTCTGAGTAAACCACCTCCAAGTGAGAAGGTGAAAGTGTTGAGCAGTTGCAGGGGAAGCTGTGTGGGTGCCTTCTTTCTGTCATGGCATACAGGCCACCTCTGAGCATGTCACTGTTAGTTTGCCTCAGTGTCTATTAATAACTGGGATTTTTTTCTGCAGTGACATCACATGAAAATTGAAGGAAATGAAGTTCCCAGTGAGCTTTGGACCAGGCCCTCAGCAAAGACAGAATGTGTACATAAACTATCCCTTCCTCTGCTTTAGAAGTTTGAAGATCTCTGCCATCTTAAGCCATGACCAGCTGTGCAGAGAGGGAGTCATAAAATGTACATGTGAAAAAATTGTTTTAAAACATTTTAGGTAGCTTTAATGCAAACCACACGCTTTCCTCTGAGTGGTAAGAATGGTAAGACACTTGCAATTCTTGATTCAAAGCTAGTGTATTCCTTGAACTTCGGTTGAGCTTTGGTGAAACTGCTTTCAGTAAGCAGAGATGAGAATTTAGTGTATGAAGAGAAGATGTAAAGTCTCCAGGGTTTTATCAGTTATTTTGGAGAAACACCAGAGCAGAGTTTCTGGTGTTGAGGCTTTCCTCCATCCCTCACTTCAGTGAGGCAGGACTGTGGAAGGCTGTTCAGTTCAGGTGCTGTCTCTCCTGTCACCACCAGCCTTTCTTGTGTTTGGGCAGCAGCAGGGGCTGCCTGAGCCTGTTACCCAGAGGAGGGAGGGATGTTAGGCCATTTTCCTCCTTCTAGGAAAGGGAGAAGGTCGGAATGGCTGTGAGCTGATGCAGTTTGGGAGGGTTCTGCTCCAAGGCTCCCCTTTGCCTGGTGCTGCAGTGAGCAGCCCGGGCTGCTGGCCCTGGCAGTCTCTGCTCCTGGGCAGCTGCTCTGACCGACCCCACGGCGCTCAGGGGTTCTGCAGCGCCGGGCTGGGTTTGCCGGGGAGCTCCTGCCTGGGGCTGCTGCTGCATGGGCCCAGCTGCAGGGCATGAAGGGCCTCCTGTGGGGGGGTTTGTGCCTTTCTGAGCCCTTCACAGCTCACAGGGTGGTGCTGCGAGGGTGATGGGCAGTCTGACACATTACTGAAAGCAATCAATTTCCACCACAGTGAGACTTGTTTTCACATTGCTGACAGTCACTGGCTGCCTGCAGTGCATCAGCCCTGTGTTATTTTCGTGTCCTGCTTTCTGCAGTCTCCCAACTCTTTCATGAGCATTGTTCTGTGTATCAACTGGAATCTCAATGATGCCTCAAAGTATAAGTTTTCTTTTTTTAAACATTTTCTCTCTTGCAATCATTTTGGCTAATGCATTATTCCATAGAACAGGTATTTATGCTGTCACATTCTGATATGCACTCTCATCTATTTGGCATTTGATTTATTCTCTTACATTTTAAGGTTCTTCCTGGGTACAGATAGCCCAGTTGGTCGTTAGTTGCCTCTGAGTCCTGCACTGATCACCAGTGTTTTGGCATCAGTGATGCTATGACAACCTGACACAGCTGGCATGTGACTACCTAAAAGTCTGTAAGAGCTATCCACTTGGAGTGTTTGTGACTCCTAGATGTGGCAGGAATATTCCTGTCCAGTGTTATAGCATTACACTATTTTTTCTTCCTACCTAAATTAATTGCCTTGTCTTTCTGTCTGATAGCAAATTCCATGTTTCATTTACAGTAAACCTTTCAATTCTCTAATATATGCCAAGCTTCAGGATACAATAGATTTTCCTCTTCATTATTTAAAAAGAGGTGTTATCAATAAAAAGAAAATTAAAGTGTGTCATGATGATTGGGAGAGAAAATAAATATATTGAAGCTAAGCATTCATCCCATTTAGACCTTACCACTAAGAAATTCTGGCTGGGGGAATTCATAAAGATTTTCAGAAAATGTAAAATAATGTTGGGGTTTGGGGTTTTTTTTGCTTGCTTGTTTTTTAATTAATTTGCCTTTAGCAGTTTTTTCTTTTCTTTTTTCTTTTTTTTTTTAAATTCAGGAATATAGTCAAATTTCTTGTTTTCTGAGATTATTCCTCACAATAATTTTGTCTTGTAATACATGGCTATAGCTCATCTATTGGCAATCAGACCAAATTTCCTAGTCCTATGACTCACTGAATTTCACATTCATTGGCTCCAAATGTACAACATTTACTGATTCCTAGGGCTGCTTTTGCATAGGTGTTTTGAATGTCTTACTTCAAGTTGCTGACCACCAATCCTGAGGAGGGAGGGGGGGGAAAATGATGCTTTCCTACTTGCTGCCCTCCATCAGGTGTGAGATCCTAAATATTTTCACAGAATCATAGAATGATTGGGTTGGGAGGGACCTTAAAGATCACCTAGTTCCAACCACCATGCCCTGGACTGGGATAGCTTCCACTAGGCCACGTTGCTCAAAGTCCCATCCAGCCTGGTCTTGAACTCTTCCAGGGATGTGGCATCCTCAGCCTCTCAGCATAACCTGTTGCAGTGCCTCCCCACCTTTTTAGTAAAGAATTTCTTCCTAACATCTGATCTAAACCTACACTCCTTTAGCTTAAGGCCATCCCCCCTTGTCCCATCCCTACACACCCTTGTGGCAAGTCCCTGCCAAGCTCTCTTGTAGCCCCCTTCAGGTACTGGAAGGCTGCTCTAGGGTCTCCCTGGAGCCTTTTCTTTCCAGGCTGAAGCAAAAAGCCATTGAGTGCCTCACAGACTTCTCCATGCCCTGTGCAGCCAGGTGTCCCCTGTCCTTCCTGAGAGGTCCTACATTTTCCTTAGTCTTTCTTTTATTCCTGATGTTCCTAAGTAAGCATTTTGGTTACCCTTGAGCAGCATCATAGCAATACCCTGACCTAAGGAAGTGTTTGTCTCTGGCAGTAGATAACCAGGGCAGGTGCAGTTAGTGGCTGCCAATGTATGGGTTGCAGATGATGTACCTAATCTCTTCTGTTTTCCTCTGAACATATGCAAACAGATACCCTTAAGAGTAAGAAAAGAGCCTCACCAAGCATAACTTAATTTTTATATCATCTTTATATTATCTTTTACTGGTATATTAAGTATAGCAATTACAAAGGCAAATAGGCTCTGCTTACCAGAACCATTATCAGCTACCATTTAGTATATTCATTAAAAATGGCTTATTATAATATTAATGTCTATATTGCTTTTTAAAATCCTTATTACTTAGAGTATCTACTAACTGTCTGCTGCTGACAATTATCAAACAGATTACCAGTTGTCAACTAATGTGCAAATAACACACTGGATTGTTAGAATTTCAAATAAGTTTTAAAAGTTTCCCATTGAAAGGAAAAGTCAAATTCTAATGAGTTCTAGTTTGCAGTAATGAGGGAGCTGACAACAGGATGAGGTTGCAGCAGGCAAGGCTGGGTTTGAGCAAAAGCCCCTGTAGAACTGAATCCTCCTAACTCAGCTTTAGAATATTGTATTTTTCCAAAAATTGCCTGGGTAGAGGGTTGAGGGGTTGACCTGGCATTGCTTTTCTGAGGGGTAGCTTTGTTGTATAGAATAGGTCAGTTTACTGACTCAAAAACGTGATCAGTGAGAAACTTCATTTGCAAAGCAGCTCACACTGTTACTGTGCTATAAGGACACTTCCAGGCTGCTTAGGTATACAACTAGTTGTATTTTTACAATTGTCAATTTTAAATTGTAATTTTAAATTGTAAATTTCCTCAGTACTCCAGACACTAGAGAGGGGGTGTCTTTTCATACACTACTGCTGAGTGCTCCTTTCCCTTCACGCTTTTGGTGCTCCAGTCTGACATAATTTTATTAGGAGCCATTTCAATGTACTTGCTTTTACAAGATCAAGTAGCTAACTGCTCCAGAAAGGTGTTTAATTTATTGCTAATTTTGTTATTCAAACATGTAGACAGAGGTAGTTTAGAAAAAGATTTGTGGCTTCATTTTATAGCACAGATGTTTGTATAAGCATTTACATTTGGGAAGGCTTGTGTTACCATACCTCTTTGGAGATTTCTATGGGTCTGCCTGCTTTCAGAAAAGAAAAACCACATTTAGTCTTTGTGCACCTTCTTTTTTATGTAAAATCTGTAGCTGAAGCTTAAAATTCCCAGAATTTGTATGTCTCAAAATGTAAGATTTCAGCGAGCTGGAATTTATGCATGTTGTAAAATCCACACAAAGATGGCAGCAATTATTTCAGTATCTTGTTACTGTGGAATGGTCAGCAGCTGTCCTGGAGCTTGTCCTGGAGCTTGTCCTGGAGCTTGTCCTGGAGCCATCTGATACCTTGGCAGCTGCTCCAGGCCCTGAGGACGAGCAGCAGTGTTGGGGGCAGGCAGGGAGCAGGTGCAGCACTTGCCCTGCCATAGCACAGCTTCCCCCTCCAGCCAGGGGAGCGATGGGTGAGGAAGGAGGGCTGCATGGAGACACAGACCCCTCTGTGAGCCTTGCCCTTCAGTCATCCAGGCTCTCCTCCTGCTGACCCTGTGGCTGGTTTGCTCCTGGCAGTGCTGCATGGGCAGGTGTACCGCTTCTGCACCTTGGAGGGGACGTGGCTGCTGAAGGAGAATTCCACCTTGCCCTGGAGGAACCTGTCTGAGTGTGAGTCTTCTGAGCAGGTAAGAGTTTTTCCTATTTCCCCTCCACTCCTGCTGTTGTTTAGGACAAAGCAGAAGAGAGGAAAAACATAGTTTTTGATGTCCATGCGTTTTTGTCCTGTCAGAGTAATCTTTCCTGACTCACCTCCGTGAGCATAATGGCAAGGGACATCAGGTCTCTCCCCTTCAACAAAGGGGACATGGAGGGTAGACAGGAGCATGTTTGAATGTATGTGAGAGCCAAGAGAAGTGACTCAGGTCGTCCCAGCTGTGCTGCAGTGCAAGGAGCTCAACTGCAGCAGTGACCTAATGTTATTCCTTTGCCTTTTTTCCATTGTCACGTCATTGTAATAGTGACCATTTGCTCTGTCTGTCTTGTTAGCAGCTATTAAGGTGATTAAGATGAACTGAACTGAAGGGTATTTGCTTTTTCACCTTTGGGCATGGGGCAGTCCCTGCCTTTTTATTTTTTTTGTTTGGGGTTTTTTGTCTTTATACCTTCATTTACTGTGGGCGATGGAATTAGGCTTGTCAGTGTTATTTTCTTGCCCTCGTGCTTTTTACTCTGCAGGGAGCTGAGATACCTGGCACCAAATGAAGGAGAGCACAGGGATTTTCAGAGGATTTTTGACAGCCATTGGCGTCAGCCAGTGCACTGTGTGCGTTCCCATGACACGTGATACCACTGCTACTGTGAACCTCCAAGGGCGATGCTTTTCCTCACAGAAACTGAGTGTGCTCTCTCTCTGTCCCAGGGTACTGGGAACCAGTGCACTACCTAGTCAAAACAGCTCAAGTTTATGGAAGTCCCAAGAGCTGCAGCATCTATGCCCTGTGTAGTTCCCATTGTTCGGTGCCTCATTCTTCAGAAGGAATAAATGGCTGCAGACTAGGAGGACATGGGAAAAGAGAGAGTTTCTGTTCTCCAAATACATGAATTTTAACCTTTTCCTTTGACTTGCAGCCTTATTCCTTGTCCCTTTTGTGTTCTGTGCTGCACCAGCAGAGCACATTAATGCAGTGTGTAAGCCTGGTCATTTGACTTTTCCTTGTTGGCCATTATGATTCCTTCCAGAGCTGTGTTGGGACGTGCCAAGGAGTGAGGTACCTAATGGTAGCACTTGTTCATTTGGCACCTGCCTCCAATTTTGAATGAACTGATCTGGATTCTGAAACACTGTGTACATGGTGTCACTCCCTGAAATGTGAACAGCCATGTTTGGTTTTCCAGCTAATGTATACAGAGCCCCATAGTAACTTTGGGTTATACATCTGGCACATGAGAACAAGAAGTTGTTTTTGTAAGGCTGTCATGTGTTATATTACAAATGTAACTAAGACAAATTCCAAAGTGTTTGTTAGTGAATCTTTATAAATTTAGGTGTACGATGTCATTTTCATTTGTGTACATATTTTAAATTATTTGGTTTCAGCAGTTTGCCTAAGCTTTGATACTGAAGAGATTTTCCTTTTCATAAGGCAGCTTTTGTAGCATTCCCTTTAAAGCATTAACCTAGCAAATCTCTTAGAGCCTGTATGTTCACCTTAAATCCTCCTGGCTGTGCAAAGTACATCTGAATAACTGTACCTAATTTATGAAGTACAAGGAATGTATTCCTTTGTACAGCACAGGTCTCAGGAGTCAATTGCAGAGTTAGCAGCTTGAAGAAGGGAAATAAAATCCCTGAGTCTATTTAGACAAAGATACATGCTTAGAAATGAACTAGAACAGTGAATATTAATGTGCCTCAGAGGCTGAGTAATAAGACTGTGTTATAATTCAGAGCTGCCTTTTCAAGTAGTTCTCTTCTCTAGAAGGATTTTGGCCAGAATTTTCAAGCAAGGGTCTCAGTTATCACGTTTTCAGTGAATCTGAAGAGAGCCCCCACTGCTCTGGTCTGCACCAGGTTGCTCCCTCTCCAACAGTCCTGTAACACCCAGGTCATGAGATGCTCTTGGGCTGTGGTTTGTTACCAGGAGGTTGCATGGTTGAGGCAGAAAACAGATTATTTGGAGGCAGAAAAGAGTTTAGCTGTGTGCATGCAAGGCATGCTTGGCGTCCAAATCATCAAATAGGACCTGGCTTGTTGCACTTTAAAGTGTAGATGAAGACCCTCCTCATTACCACAGTAAAGGAGACTTGCTTGAAGTGCTCAAGTCTGAACAGATTAGGTCTGCCATTTTTACCACAGGTCTGAGTTGTGCCTGTGCTTCCTGCCATCTGTTTTAAGACTTGCTCTTGCTGGTAATTCATGTCTCTCCAGCTTCATTATGAAATAATGTCACATTATCTATTTTTCTAGCCAGGCTGCAAAACCCAACTATTTGAGTGAACACCTGGGAGCAGCTGAGGAATTAAGATTAAATTTTTATTTCTTTAGAGCATATGGGAAGTGGAAGACTGATTTGACATGTGCGTTTAAACTTGAAAGTAGGAGAATGATTTCTGGTTATCATTAAGAAAGTTAGAAAGTAACTGGGAGAAAAGAACTGAAGACTCTTTTCCCCCTCCACTTTTTTGTTTTTCTTTTCTTCTTTATATGCTCTCAGGATGCACCAGAAGAACAGCTCCTGAATTTGTCCATCATATACACCATTGGATATGCTCTTTCCTTCTCTGCCCTTGTAATAGCAACTGCCATTCTTCTGGGATTCAGGTAACTGGAGAAGCTTTGAAGAGAGTGGACTAAAGGGTTTATGTTTTTCTATATGACAGTATCAGATTTTGACAGAAATATTTGATTTTTTTTTTCCCTCCTTCCATCACCTCATTATTTCTCTATCTGTTGTTACCTCTGTCTTCCTTCCTAAAATAATTCCTTCTCAAAATGCAAGTTAAATTGCCAAATTTTTGCTGTTATCCATATGAACATGTGAAACAGGTAATTTTTATCAATTGGAATATTTTGTTAGGCTAGTTTTTTTATTTCAATGAAATTTCCACTGGAAGAGGTGGTAAAATAGAGAGATGCAAGCTTTCCTTCATGGTGTCACCTTGCAGATGAGGCACAAGTCTGAGATGGGCAAGGATATTTAGGAGCAAAATTTTCATCTTGCCTTGCTTGGAGTTACACAGTGCATAAATCTCAGTCTGGCCTGTATACCAGCCCTCACAGGCAAGGTGTGCAGAAATGGATTTCTGACACCATTTCTATTTTTGGGGAACTTTCAGAAATTATTTCTTTCACAATGCAGAAGAGAGTCTAATTTGAAACTTGAAAAGTTGGTGAAATAAATTGCTGTCAGCTGGCCATAGTGACATACTGAGTTTGTCCAGGTTTGCACCAACAAATTCAACAGAGCATATAGAAATTTAGACACTCTTGGTTGCACATGCTAGAGATACACCATGTCTGTTTGGTTAAAAAGGAAATAAAGGGAAAAACCCCAACCAGACCAAAACACAGATTTGGATTCTAATAAGGATTTTTTTTTTTCCCTCTGTAAATGCAAGAGATGTTTTGATTCCAGCCAGACTTTTCCTTCAGTTTGGGGATGCTGAGCACAGAAGACTGATACTTAGAAAGAGATGAGATCCTATTGTGTTGTGGGAAGGAAGTCCCTCTGCCATGAAGCTGATTTCTACAGCCAGGTCCCATCCCTCTTAAATGCTGATGAGGCTGCCTCCTAAAAAACTAGAGTGTTCCATCTCCTGGTGTGTGTATTTGAAATCAAGTCAGGAACCTTCAGTGCTCTGATCCTTAGGAAACTTTCTGCCCTGACTGAAGAATTGTCATTGCCAGTTATTGGTCATTTGCTCTGGTGCCTGCACTACACTTTTAGGAAGGCAGTCCCTTCCCCTTCTTCCCTTATGTATTTGAAAAGGTCAGTCATGCCTTTTAACATCTAATTTCCAAAACTAAAATGATGCAAGCCTTCTCATATTGTACCATCCTTTTTAGCACTGTATTATCCCTTCTTCCAGTGGAGAAGCATAGGTGGGCAATATCAAGGAAGTTTTAAAATGACTGCAGAAATCCAGAGACGTGCTCACCCTCTGTGACTGCCATGTGATAATTATGATTTGTATGTGTTGTACCTGTGCAACTTTGGGACCTTTCTGAAAAACACCAGATGGTCTTGAAGTCTCCAAAAGTCTCCCAGGATAACTGTTTTCTCTGCATTTCACCTATCAATGACACTTCTTGAGTAATCTTAGCAGCCCAAAATATAAAGGTCACAGAGCACAACCATGTACTTTTTGAAGGAAGGAAGAAGGGATGTTTTCTGTCAGGGAACAAAGAGCAAGTTTGTCACCAGGGACTGGTAGGAGAGAGGGAATTTTGATGCCCTGACTTTTGTGGGGAGATGCTTTAGCATTTTTTCCTTCAGCTATGAAGCAGGGATTGCAGAAGTATACACAAGTGAGTGCTTCTCACTTTGAAAGTGAGATTCCAGGGACATCAGAGGCACCAAGAGTGTTGTTAAAACTATGCTATCAATCCATTTTGTGTTCTCCTGTCTAAGCTGTTTACCAGGAGACAGCTTGGTCCTGGATCTCATGAAATACCAGACCGACCCCTGTGTGAATTGCAGTTTCTGGATCCTGACTGGAATCTCTGCTCGTCTCCCCAGAGCTACTCAGCCTCAACAAATGGGGGTCAAAGTCTAATTCTGTGACATGCAAATACTGATGGGCCTCTTTAAGTTCTTAGACTACAGAATAACCTTTATATTTGTCTTTAAAGATGATACAGCAGAGGAAACTGTATCTCTCTAGACTCCTATTTTGCATCCTGTGAAAGAAATGAAAGGAAAATCTGTAATTTCAGTGGTGGAAGCTGAATTAGGCCCGTAACTTCATGACTGAAACAATTTGAATAACTTGCATTGCCTGTAGCAAAAATACTCGGTAACTACTTGCAACCTATTTTCTTCAATTGCCTAATTTACATAACTTTTTCGGTCAGATTGAAATGTGTAGCAGTTCTGAAGAGTAGCAACAAATGAATTTTGAGTTTAAGAAAAATAAATATTAATAATAGGTAAGTTATGAAATAAATAGTGACTTAAAAGTAATACAAAAAATTCTCTCTGACCTATGAAAAAGAAGTTGTTCTTCAGTGCAAACCTCTAACTTTCAGACCAAGTCAGTTTTTCCACCAAAAATTTATAGAGCTGTAAAAAGTAGACATTTAAAATATAAGTTCACTGGAAGTTTTGCTGGAATAATTGCTGATTACCATATGTTACTTCTGTCTTTTAGCATCCTAAAAATCATACCCAATGTAAATTCCTCTGAGGTAAAGTGTGTACTCTTGCAGAGCTGGGAGAAATATGTTTGTGAATAAGGCTGGTAAAATATTGGCAGTATTTGGCAATTGGATGCCATTTACATGACTGTAGTTTCTTTTGTTATCCCTTAACAAGCTTTTTTTTTTTGACAAGTAGCAATTTTATTGTCTTTGCAGCTGGCTGCTGAAATTCAAGAGGATTTTTTTTCTTTGTTTTTTTTTGTTTTCAATTCTGAATGCAGAGGTGAAAAATCTGTTCCTTTTACTTCTACAGAAAGTATTTACAGTTCTCCCAGGAGGCAATTTGAATACAGATTTTTCTCTTATTGTCAAAGGGTGATTTGCAGGTGGATGTTTTTTCATTGTGGGTTTGAGCACAGCCAGAAGCTGCACTGCACACCAGTCCTGAGTTTTGCCAAGGTAAACTTGCACAGTGACATTGGGGTCAATTCAAAGCAATTAGCTTCAGCATTATGTGCAACTTGACTTTTGTAGTCCTTTCAGATAAGCCTTCTGAAAATGACTTTATTTTTACACTTTTTAAGCTTTTGAAATATTTTTTTTCTTAGCGCACCTCTCTTCTTCCTTTCCCCACACATTGGCTCTAAGGGCTGAAGTTTTGAATGTGCTTTCCTTGACAGTTTGAAATCCCTACAGCCATTCTGGGATGTTGTGGGATTTCCTCTGATGCCTCTGATTTCTTACAGGGCTCGTTGTTGGCTTTCTCAGTCCTGTGTGTGTGATGTCCCATCTTTTTTGTAGGCAGTGGATCATGACTAGAGTTTTATTTTACAGACACCTGCACTGCACGAGGAATTACATTCACCTGAACCTCTTCACCTCCTTCATCCTGCGGGCTATATCTGTTTTCATTAAAGACTCAGTGGTGAAGTGGATGTACAGCACAGCCACACAGGAGTACCAGTGGGAAGGACTTATAGCCTTCCAGGTAAGGGCAGGCACTGCAGGTCTTCCTGGATATGGGACTCACCACTCTGGTGTGTCTGCCTGCCAGCAGATAATTTAATTCTTTAGTTGGTGGCATGACATCTTTCTCCACCTGTGGGAAGTTTGCCCCCACTAGACAGAGGAACAAAAAGCTGATTTTTTTGCTTACATACACCAATCCTGCATCTTCTTTCTATGGTGCAGTTTCATTTCTTTCTAGTCCTGACGAGAGGGCATTTGTTTTCCTAAGACAGCGCTTTTTGAGATAGAACTTTCCATCTGGTCTAATGACCAGCTAAGTTAGTTGTTCTTGGTCATCTCTATATAATCTCTTGATGACAGGAAAAAAAATGAAGCATCTGATTGAAATGCAAATTTGAAAGCATTTTAAAAAGCTTTGGACAAACAGGCTAATTAAACAAAGGCTAATTAAATACTTCTAAGTGATGAGAGAGGATATACAACTGTTTTGTAAATAATGATGATGAAAGTGTGCCCTTCCCCATTTGGATTTGGAATGCAAAAAGTACTTGAAGCCTCAAAGAAAAGTAGCTTTATTATCTGTATAACTCTTGTGACTCCACAACATGGGTACAGCATTTGCTGCTGCCTGATGCATCCTTAGTACCCATCCTTTTCTGACACTGCCTGAGGCAGAAGTGCTGAAACAACTTAGTGAATCTCATGTGATGGTTGATTTTTTTTTTCTCATCTGCAATTTATCAGTTGCCAGAAAAGAACATTGTAAAACACATCTTAAATGGTTTGGAAGTGTTTGTATTGGGTTGTCAGTCATTTCCTCTTTCCAAAAAGCGTAGAATTTATGATTCTACACACGGTTTACTCAATACTGGTTTCATCAGGTCTGATGGATATATTAATTAGGTAATCAGGTTTCATGCTTATCTAAAGCCCTACTGATCATCTCTGTAATTTACCAGCTATAAGAGAATTTGCACTTAAATGGGGTGCACTGGGCAACATTGCTATTCTATTGAAATATCTTTTGCTTTGGTAAATAGTCAACCTTATGGCATCCACTCTTTTCTTTTTAATAGAGAAATTTTCAATTGCAGAACAGACTATCCAGGAAAGTGAAAGATTCACTGACTGTGGTTGATATAGTACCTTTCACTTGTTCTTTTCATCTTTATTTATGCTTTTAAAAATGTAATCCAATGCTTACTGAGGGGGAAATACAGAATATGTACTTTTATTTTAAAGGGGAAATGTTGTTGAAATCATCTGTCTGCTGTGTGTAGCACCTATTAGTGGCTTCTGTCCCTTCAACAATAAAATATGGGATTAGTTTAGCAAGCTTTTTCTGGAGGGAGGGCAAGAGTAGGAAAGAGAATCAGTCTTTTGAGTTGTATTCTCAGTGCCTGCTGCATTAATTTGGGCTGTGCTTTTCTTCCCTCACAGGAATCACTCAGCTGCCGTTTGGTCTTTGTGATGATGCAGTATTGTGTGGCTGCAAACTACTACTGGCTGCTGGTGGAAGGCATGTACCTGTACACACTGCTGGTGCTTTCTGTCTTCTCTGAGCAGAGGATTTTCCGCCTTTATCTCTGCATTGGCTGGGGTGAGTTGGCTCTTCGTTTGTCTGCCTGTGGCTGTGCTGGCAGAGGGTGTGGCAGGGAAAAGTCTGTGTCTGTCCTAGTGCTGCCCAGCTCGAGTCCTGCACTCTGCATTCCCTTCTTGTTCCCAATCCCTTACCTTGTTTAAGCAGGAGGACGTGGTCGCAGCTCCTGGGTGCTCATGGCACAGAGGCTGTGGGACACCACAGAAACTCACCAAACCAGTGGCAGATACATGGGACCTTTCCTGCAGGACATCAGCTTTGCAGAACAAATTATGTGTGGGTGGTTCCAGCTGGGTGTGGACTGCTCTGGACTGCCCTGCTTCATCTCCTGAAGGTTTTCCCATTGCATTTAAGGACATGTTAACTATTGTGGTGCAAAATAGCAATGGTACTTTGCATCTGGGCGAGGACAAGGTAGAGAAATGGTGGCAGCGTGAGGGGGGTGATGCAAAGAGGCTGATGAGCAAGGGGCTGCTAGCAGGGAGCTGTCAGGTTGGCTGAGTGGGCAGAGCAGGTCAAATAGGGATTGTCTGGGCAAAAAAGGTCAGGGTGCACGTGCCATGGGCATGGATGTGCTTGAAATCAAGGTTTGCAATGCCTTGAAATCAGTTGGTTGAGCAAGGGTCACCTCCTGTAAAAATGCTAAAGTTTTTGTTCTTTCACTGTACACTTCACCTGAAAATACATTACAGTTTGGGATTAATCCTATTTTTGAGTGATCTTGTATGTACTTTTATTACATTCTCTCTCTTCTTCTTCCCTACTCTCTCCTTTTGGTGGAATCAGGCCACTTTTGGAAAGATGAAAGTAAATACAAGTACATACTAGAAGTGCTTTCACAGATGCTAGTTTGAACATTTAAATTGCTTTGACTCTCCTCCTCTCTCTATGGATTTCAGTTGTGGATATTTTAGCAAATTAGTTCACTGGAAAAATGCATATAAACAGCTTATCGTGAATTACCCAATTTTACTGAAATGTGATATATAAGGAGAAAAGATTTTCTGGCATATTGATAGGAATACATAAATAAATGCAAATAATACCAGTTTCCTGCTGGAGAGTTTTATTTAAAGTTCTCTCTCTTCCATATTCTTTTATGTTGGATGGGCATGCAGCAAAAGCAGCACCATTTTGTATAATACTTTAACTATATATGTTTTAATCAGACCCTCAATTTAATTTAAAAAAGGGGGAGGGGAAGCTATCCTGAAGCACTGACTGAGGTCATGAAAGGAAATGGAAAAGAAATTAGAACAAAATTATATCGAGTCAAATCCTGAGGGGATCATGTTGTTTTGTAAGAAAGGGTTAGGCTACTTTTGGTCTAAATCACTTTTATTTAGAGTTTGTCTCCTGCAAAAGCAGAAGGCAGAAACAGATGATGTTATTTTGGTTTCTTTCGTCCTTTACAAAGGTGGTTTTGCTATTGTACATTGAATTTCTGGATGAGTTTGTGGAAATGAGCAGCAATGCAAGAACTTGGCACTAGATCTGTGGGTTTCATCCAAGCTTCCTAGGAAAACTCTGTCCATGCTTTCAGTCGTTATCTGTACAGTTTCTTGCTCTTCCATATGTGTCTGCATGTGCAAACCTTGACAATGATTCTCCACCTTCAAATGCAGAAGCATCTGCTATTTCAGTGCTCCCAGATTAGTTATACCAGATAACAGTTTCATCTCTAACCAGTGGAAAAATAGGAAGATTTTCCCTTTCTTGCTCCTTCTTTGCTGATGATTCCATTTTTTTGGTGCTCAAGTCCCTCACCAGGTGACTTTCTGCTGTATGTAATGCTCAGAAAATTTTTATTTAATTCAATTTTTGAGCTGCATGATAACCTCAGTGTAATGCCAAGGCTTCAGAGAGAGACAGTAGATTCCTGTTTGAACTGAGAGTGTCATGCTCTTTGAAATAGTTAATAAACTATTAAAAATAAAGCTGGAACACAAAATAAAAATCTATTTGATTGCCAGAGCTGATTTGATACTCTGACCCTTTGTTCCATTAATGAATTGTCTTCTTACAGGATAATTTTTTAACTTGTTCATTTCTCATCATTTGATGAATATTTATGTATACAAATTTCATATTTGTATTGCTTAAAAACATAGTCACTTCATGTTGTTGTTTCTTACAATTATAATTGAAGATTATGATGGCTCTCAGACATGCCAGAGTCTGCTCTCCTGAAGCCCAGGGTACTGAGCTTGATGTGCACTGTCCTCAGTGCCCTAAGGATCTTGAATTCCAGCATTTCGTGGTCACTGCAGCCAAGGCTGCCCTTGAGCTTCACATTCCCCACCATCTCCTCCTTGTTGGTGAGAGCAAGGCCCAGCATGGCTCCTCTTCTTGTTGACTCCTCTCACTTGGAGAAGGCATTTATCATCAGTGTGATCCAGGAGGCTCCTGGATTGCTTATGCTCTGCTGTGCTGTCCCTCTGGCAGATGCCAGAGTGGTTGAAGTCCCCCAGGAAGACCAGGGTTTGTGGCTGCTTGGCTGCTCCTGTCTGTCTGCAGAAGGGTTCCTGGCCAGGCAGCCTCCAGCAGACTGCCCTGTAATGTCACTTGTCCCTGTCCTCCCTTTAATCCTGACCCATAAGCTCCTAGTCAGCTCCTCACCCATCCCCAGGTGGAGCTCCAGGCACTCCAGTTGCCACTGATGTGGTGACACCCTCTCCTGCTCTCCCCTGCCTGGCCCTCCGGAAGAGCCTGTGGCATTCTGCTCCAACACTCCAGTGAGGAGCCCTCCCACCATGTCTCTGTGATGGCACTGAGATCACAGCCCTGCAGCTACTGGCACTGGCACCCAGCTGGTAGGAGTGGATGGATTAAGGATCCCCTTCCCCAGTAGCTTTAGTTTAAAGCCTTCTTCCCAGGCTTGGCAAGCCTGTGACTAAAGATTCTCTTTCCCTTCTCTGTCAGATTCAGCCCACAGTAGACCAGTTGTTCCAAGATACTCCAAATGTATTTTTGCTGTATGATAATATCAAGTCAGCTCTAAAGTCAGTTATTAGACAGTAGTCCATTTATTATCAGTTCAAATGACTGATCATTCTTTGCTGTTGAAGTGTTTATTAAGGGAAAATTCTGCTTATCTTGTGTTATTGTACTTTACAAAACCTAGAAAAGTTATAAAGTCTCGATAGACCTTTGAAAGCTAATGTAGTTTCATAAATTTGGAGTCATTTATACTGACATCATGTATATTGATAGGATTCTATAAACCTTCCCTATTACCTATGAAGTAATTGTATTCCTAATGGCCACTTCATTGCTGAGATTTCATGCCATACTGGGCTTTGAGATGGCAGTGTTAAATTTTTTCCTATTTCCTAGTTCTTCCTATATTCCTAGTTTAATGTGGAATATGTCTTGCTTATGTCTTCTTATTTCCTTGTTAAAGCAGCCTTTCATACATTTGTGTCAACCTTAAGTTCCACATATCTTACTGCAAAAACAATTGTATATCCCATTTTCAATGCTGATGGAGAAAAAAAAGGCAGAAACATTTAGCAGCATCAAATTTTTAATAGGCTAATGGAAGAGCAGGTAGATGAGAGGTTTCCTTCACTCTGTTGATTCACATGGTCATTTGCACTTGCAGAAAAGAAAATCCATTGCTATTACACTGCTGGTACCTGGTGCTTCCTTGAAAAATCCTTACCCATGGGTCTCACTTTCCAGAGAAAAGGAAAAACATATATAAGAAGGGGGTGAAAAACCCCAAACTCACTACAGAGATCAAGATCATCACTTCTTTGGCTGGTTTGTTTCTCGGTGTGTGCAGACTGATCTGAATCAGTGTCCAGGACACCAACCCCGTGTTCATCCTGTCTGAGCCCAAGGCAGGAGTTGCTGAGCCTGACATTGACTTTTCAGCTGTCAGTGCTGTACTAAGTAGTCTCTGGAGAAGAGCACTTCATGCTATAAAGCTGCTGTATCAGCAAGTTTTAGTGGAAAAGGGACCTGTTCACATTTAGGAACAGAGAGGAGGGAAGAATGGGGAGACAACAGAAAAATTCCCCAGTGACTCTGACTTCCTGAGTGACAGGAGACCATTTTCAGTGCTAAAGGCTAAGAAGAAAATGTTAATAAACAGCTAAATATTCTCTGAGCTTCTGTGGTAATTTTACACCCAGTTGCACTTGCAGCAGGAAAATCGCCATAAAAAATAAATAACCTGCTTCCCTCCAAGCCTTGGCAATCCAGACTTGCTCTAAGGAAAGATACTTTGAGGAATGAAGCTATTAAAAGCAGGAAGCCTGGCTGGGGCATCAAAATCTACATCCTGATTTTGAGGAAGATCTGACTGGAACAGAGCCAGTAAGAAACCTTCCTTCAGAAGCCCAGTGTGATCTCACAGTAGCAACAGGATGCATTCATTGCACTGACAATTTCTTTTCTGTTTTCAAATGAAAACTCTGCTTCAGACAAGGATATAAACATAGGTTTTGTATCCAGACTGATCTTGGTAAGAAATTTATGTCAGGAGTTCTCTTAATCCTCTTCATTCTTTGTCTTTAGATTAAACTCATGTTTTTCCTTTCTTCAGAAGAAAAAAATGTTTCATCTTTTCTTCTCACACCTTAAGTGCTTTTACTCTTTTTACATGTAGTCCTATTTATTTATCATTTCTTTCAGTTCCTCGTGGTGGCATTCTTGCCTTCCTGCATCAATCAGTTCATCAAGTCAGAGCATCTTGGATGCTTTCTGAGAGAAAGAGAAGTGGAATTCTTACAACAGCAGTAGTGTCCTTCTGGTTGGTGTGCCTGATTGCCTTGGAGGTTGAACTTGTCCCATGTGGAAATGAGGGATGTCAGGTTATGGCTAAAATACGGAAAACATTCCTAAAATGGTGTATTCAGAAAAGGTCCTTTTTGAGGGGTTTCAGCAGGATGGCAGTGCTCTGCTCCTACAGAGACAAATTTACTTCAGGAAGAATCTCTAATCAGCATGTGAGGATGGGGGGAGCCTCTCTTGCTCCTCAGATGTCTTTCCTGAAATTGCCTGTGTGTAAAGTGAGGTGCAGTGCAAAGCTGCAATCAGGGGGTGTCTGTAAGAGTGGGAACTTGCATGCCCTGGAGGTAAGGGAAGGATGATGGCATGGAATAGCACACCTGGTGACACCTCTCTTGGAAATGGGGACTTTGTGGATTCCAGAACAAGCCTGAGCTTTTCTGTTCTGTTACCAAAATAGCTCTTCAATGAAGAGACTGATGTTCACATGCTGATCTCAGGACATGGTAACTTCCATCAGCAGCCACAGGAATTTCTTGCCCTGTCATTAGGGATAGTGGAGCATTCTGAAAATGTGCAGATTTACTCAAAATTTTGTTCTTTTACCTACCCCATCCTTTTGTCATTCTGAAAAATGATTGTTTTTCCAGCTTTTTCTTTTCTTACTATGTGGACCCCTGTCCAGGTATAGAATATATAAGCTAGAGTAAAACTTAAGTAGGTTATGCTGCTTATTTACACAGTGGGGTGTTAGGATGTTGATTTGGCAGTTCCATTACTTTCTCATCATCCATGATATATATTATTATTGCAACCTATAATTCAGATGCCCAGTCATTTGCAGTTGAACTTTATTAGCTGAGCTGTCAGCAGGCTTATTTCCTAGTACACTTGACAGATTTCATAATCACCATGTAGTGTTCAAAGATTTTGGGTCAGCTATCAGCCTGCAAGAATTAACATTGCAGAGTTTATCATGATCAGGCTGTTGCAGCTTCTGGCATCTTCAGCAGTGATGCAGTACAGAAGGAAAAGTAGACATTACCATTTCCAGAATTCAGAGACTTTTCTCTGGTCAGTTAATCTCTGAAAAGATCCATCTCAGAGCTTTCTGTATGACAAAAAAGCAAAACCAGGCAGAGTTCAGCCTACACCTTAAATAAATGCATCCTATAAATGAGTGCAGTTTTTTTCTTAGATATCTGATATAGTTTGAATAGCAGCAGCAGCAGGAGAAAGAAGTGTGAGGCTGAAATTCAAATGCATCAAGTGTTGGAATACACCACTGATTGTCAATTTAGAGACATGGTCATCTGTGGTTTTTATTTGAGGAGTTGTGTTGCTGTTTGCTTCCACTGACTGCTCAAGCCAGACTGAATTCTCTTGACTGACTGAAGTCACCAGAATAATATATGTATTTTTGCCAGTTAATGCAGACTAATTAGATATCAAGATTGTTAATTAGTCTTTGGAGAATCTCAGTAATCCTTGCAAACTGCAGCTATTGCAGAGATGCTTCAGATTTGCTCTTTTGCTGTGATGGAATGACTTCTACAGGCTTGAAGTGAGTTAGGGAATGTTCTTGGGGCAGTCTCCTCTTTAGATCTTCACTAGGGCTTTGGAAAACTGCATGTATTCCTATCTGCTGAGATGGTGTCCCAGACAGTTTCCAGAGCCACCCATTTCTCAGGACAAGACTCTGTGAATTTGGTAGATGTCAGGTGGTACCCTTGGAGTAAGGTTTGAACACCAGTGCAGACTGATGTGTGTGTGGCACTGTCAAGTCTCAGACTGAAATGTGCATTGCCAGCATGGAAAACAGTGTGACTGATGGTGCTGCAATGCTGAGCTGCCACTGGTGTGCATCACAAGTGTGAGTGGGCAGAGAATGTTGAACAAGCTGCTTTATACTTGCTGCCTATTAATTTGTATAATATTTGCATAGCTGATGCAATTCTATTATATCAGCCTGCCTCTAGTTAGGCTCTTGTGAAATATAGTATTAATAATAGGTTCTCAATTCAAATGTCAGGTGATTTGATTAAACATGGAGGGATTTCTGATGTATCCAGAAGACAGAGATATCCACAAATCGTTATTGCTATCACTTGATCTATCAAATGATGCATCCACTGACATACAGCCTTCGTGCTCTCAGTGTTTGTGTCTTATCCTGTAAGTTTCATATTAAGATGTCTTAATGCTCAGCAAAGTCAAGAAATGAATAATTCAAACTATAATTTGTTTCTGTGAATCAAAGTCTCATTTGGTTTGGAAGTGATGTGCAGTGAGCCTGTTCTTAATCTCTTTATACCACTATCAAGACAGCATAGAATTTTTGATAACTTTCCTCCCAAAACACTGTGTATTTTCAGTATCAAGTACATCATGGAACATGGTAGCTATTTGCCCAAATAATCTCTACTCAATTCATTATCTTTGCTATTGTTTTAATTATTGGTATTTTTCCTTGCTGCTCTTTATTCTCTCTCTTTTTTTCTTTTTCTAATTAACTGGTTAAGGAGAATATTGTTATTCTGTGTCTGTAATATTTAGCTGTTCTGATAGCAGAGAAATTCTACAGTACAACAAAAGAGAAGGTTTTTTACTGATAACACCCAATACTGCTTGAGGTATTCAGACTGCAGGAGATGACCAATTTCCCTGTGGCTTCTGCTGCCATGAACTGTCTCCTTGCCCTGGGCAGAACTTACAGCCACACTCTGGTGTTCTGATGGTCCCTTACTTTCCTGGGATAAAGAATAAAGTAACCAAGTACACTAAATGTTGCCCTTTCTATACAATGCACATGCAGCATCAGACACTGTCCAAGGATGAATTAGACCATCTTGATCTATCCTTAGGCAGAAATTCCTCATCCTGCCTCTTGAGTCACAACCTGCTTCCCTTCCTTGTGTGCTTTTTGAATGTTCTCTGTACTGAGTATTGGTTGGTAGATGCGCTTTAAAATTATTTTTAATGATCTAGGCTCTTCATAAATGAAAGAAATTAATTAGAGAGCCTTTGCACTGTAGATCAGGTAAGGAGTGCCAGCTCACTTGGCTTGTCTCTCTGCCCTTTGCAGCCCAGATGAGCTGAGCAGCCGTGGCCCCTGTGCTGTCAGGGGAGGGCCGGGCCAAGCCTCTCCTCCCTGCCAGGTTCATCTGCTGTCTTTGCTGCAGCCACTCGAGTCTGTGCCAGCACCGTGGCCAGAACTGGGACTTCTCTGTGGGGAGGACACTTGTGGGTGTGCCACAGCCCCTCTGCCATGGGGGGCACGTGGGGCTGGCTGTGCTCCAGCCTCCACACCAAAAGACAGCCTGAGCTTGGTCCCGCTTGCACACAGTGTAGGCAACCCACAAGCAGACATTTGGACACAAAGGTTTGGGGCAGAGCACACTGCACCCCTCTCTAGCATGAATAGAGAGGCTAGTAGAGCTTCCAAAGATTTAATTCCTTTGGCCTGTCTGTGAAAATACCCACAGAAGTGGAGAATGCCTGTTGTGGAGCTATTGTGTTGTTCATTTTTCATGCCTATTGAGAACTAGGTGGGAGCCCACTGTTCATGGCAATCTGTGCTGAATAGGAGCTGCAACCCTGACAGCAGCCAATTATGTTGCTCATCATTATGGGGGGGGGGGCAGAAGGAGTTGTCCTCTGGTTTTCTCAGTCTCAATGTCAATGTCAGCCTTGTCTCCTCTCTTTTCAGGTGTGCCAATGCTGTTTGTTATCCTCTGGGGAACTGTCAAGTACCTTTATGAAGATGAGGGGTTGGTTTAGTTCTGATTTTTATAGCTATCTCATTTGTGCTGTGTGTGTGCACCAGCAGGTCATTGTTTGTTCTCTGTTCAGTGTGGTTTGCTTTGGCAATGTGCTAAAACCTCACATAATTGCTTCTGTTTTGTCTGAAGGTCTTGCATAACATTTCAGAAAGGAGCATATGTTTTTTTCTGATCAGAATTTTCTGCATGTCTGAATGAATCTATTCTTTTGCAGGTCAAGGAAAGGTATGTTTTGTTTTTCTGTACTTAGGTATCAACAACAGAAGTCATCCCACTCAACCAAGACCACTCCTGATACTGTGCCTTTGGCAGTAGCCTTTACAGTTGTTTCAGAGGAAGACAGCAGCCTCCCACAGGATTCTGCCTGCAATTTGTAGTGATTAGCCTATGCCTAGCAGCACAGAAGTGATTGCCATTTCTTGTTTAAGCTCCCATTATTTAGATTTTCTTAAAATAAAGGCACATTCTCTGTCTGCTTATGTTAGTCTTGCTGAAGTCAACTGTGTCACGCACAAGACTGCTGTAAAACACAAAATACTTTCTGTCCATTTCTACCATGGCTGTTTTTCTGAAAAAAATTACCTTTGTATTTGCTTTATGTACCAAATAGCATTGTAGATTGTTGGGTTTTGTTTGTTTTTTCTTTTTTTTTTTTTTGAAGGGGGGAAAGTGGCTTCTTCTTTTTAGAGAAAGGGGCTGCCTCGAAATATTTGGGTAGCTTACTTTGTGATGAAAGAAATCTATGCTCTTTCATTTGTACTTTAAATTTATTATTTAATGAGTTTTCCTCTTACTTAGTTTCCAAACTACCCAGATAACACTTTTTTAGAGGATGCTTTTCTTTTTTTTTTCTTTTTATTCTTTTTTTTTTGTTTTCCTCCCAGATGCAATTATTGCTGGAGAGGTGCTGCAATGTGAAAATTCAGTTTAGTCAGAGCACACCCCCAAACTGTTTTCTGGTGTTTCTCATCATTAAGAACCAGCTTTTTCTCTGTGTGTTCCTCACAGTACTGAACCAGCTCAGTCAAAGCTGCCTTTTTGGGCTTAAGCAATGCTCGGTTTTTCTGACTTTCCTTTTCAAGGTTGACTTGATGATATTTTGTAGCAAGGTTGTGGCTGGACTGATGTACTGCAAGATTTGTTGAGATTATCAGAATAGGTGTAGAGACCATGCAGCCTCTGAACAGGTGATGTTCCATGGGAATATCTCCCCATTGTTGTAGAAAATGTATTCAAAGTGCTCATGCTGAGCCTCCCGCATTATGCAGTGCTCAGAGCTGATTTATATTTTCTATTAAGGAAAACTGTCACTCACTGCCTTCAGCAGACCTTAAAAGGGGCAATTTTGCACATTATTGAATTTTCTAAATCTTGTCTAAATATTTGTAAAATACAGCAATAAATAACCACGTGCAGCAGCTGTTCTGAAAGGAAGATTTCTGTGCCTTGGGCAGGCATTTGCTGGAGCAGCCGGGGTATCTTTCATGCTGTTTGCCATAGCTCTGTCACCGTGCAGAGGGCTGTAAATTTCATTTGTGATTTAACTACTTCCCTGGCTGTGAAGAATAACTGGAAATAAATGTGGTCAGGGCTGGGAATTTGAGGCAGTCCTGTGAATGCAACCATTTGAATAAAGGACTGAAGCCTGCAAGATCTGGTTACACATTGGCTTCTTCTTTCCTTACATGTGCAAGTATAAACTCCTTTAGAATGCAATCACTGCTCTGAAATGTGAGCTGTTCAAAAATGGTTTTTCTAGATTACAAATACATTTAAAGGCAAGCTGTTGTTCTTAGTTATTAGACTGCACCTAAAAAGCTGATAGTTACATTTTTGTGTCTGCAATTAAGTATGGGAGCAAACCAGCCAGGCTTCAATCCTTTTTTTTTTTTCCCCCATTCACCTGTAGCAATTCAAGGTAAAAATTAAGTGTTTTCACTTTTAGAAGGAGAATTCTGGATTGATAAACAAAGGCAGAAACATCCCACTAGCATTTTTTTCACTGGACAAATTCTCCATTCATGGCTCTGAGGCTATTAGTTGCCAAGCATCTTCTGAGTGGTGCTGAGCAAACTGTAGGGGTAGATCCCCAGCACAATAGGTATCAGTGTATTTATCAGTGTGGCAATCACAGAAAGCACAGATGGGCAAGAAATCATGTAGAGATCTACCAATTTTATTTTCTGGATGCTTCAATAGCCATGACACTTTAATTGACCTGTAATGGGTTTTTTATTGCACATATTTGTATAAATTTAAAGGTAGCTAAAATTGATGTGTGCCACAGGAAGCAAATTAACACAGAAATGTAGCAGAGTTAATGTAAAGAATTGTTTCTCAGCCTCTGTTATTATAAAGAAATTTTTTAATTGCCACTGCAGCTAGTGAGAAAATTAGAACTCCACTTCCAGCTCTGCCTGTTATCCCATCAGTCTTGAGGTGTTCAAATAAAATTAATTTCAGAGGCTCCATGAAGCTGGCTCCCAGTCACGTGTACCAATTAAGAAGTTCTGTAACTCAGATTCTGGCCCAGGTACACTGACTGCACACAGTCTGCACACCTTTTTACTCCAGTGCCTAAATTCAGTTGAATTGGAGGCTGTGGAGCTGGTGGTGGCAATAATATGCTTTTTGTACGCATTAAACAGAAATTGAAAGAAAATTGAGATCCTGAGCCCTTCCTGTACATGCAGTCCCTGCAAGGGAATGTGGAATTGCCAGAGCCAAGCTGCTACACTCTGCTCTCTGTCAGTGAGCACCCCTGGGTGTGTGCCTGTAGCACAGATCCCTCCTGGGTGCTGCATGGTTGGCTCTTTTCTCTTAGACTGCCCCACTGCAAGGCTGGGGAGGGTTTCAGCTCCTCCAGCATCACCAAGCTGAACTTTCATAGGTCTCTTAAGAAGCCTTAGGGAAAACTGTGCATATGTATGTTCTGGCAGAACAGATTTGGAGATGAAGGGAAACCTGTTTTGGGATGGAACCTCTGTTTTAGGTAGTGCTGTTTCCTGGTTTGTTTCACAGCCTGTGTAGCTCAGAAGCCTGTTGGCTTTACTGGTGACTGTTGCTTTTGAGTGGTGCTGAGCAGGAGGCCAGCAGAGTTATTTCATGGAAATATTAAGGATGCTGTCACTGCAGCAACAAGTGAAATGTCACATGAGCACTGCCCTAACACCTGGGCCATCGTGCACAGACATGGCCCATCAGAGAGTGGGGGTGGTGGCTGTGGCCAGAGGGGGGGACCAAACCCTCAGTGCAAGGTTCACTTCAAATCAGTGATCCTAAACTGTGGCTGCCATGACTTTTCTTGTCATTTTTCTCCTGTATTCCTCAAGCAGACAGGAATTAAAAAATCTATTTTCATGTGGAAAATGAATTATTATATTGCTGCAGCATGCTTAGCAGAGGGCTCAGGTCAGCAAAAGTTAGGAACTGTTGCTCCCAGGTTTGATTTTACTTGTTTATAATTTTTAAAACTCCCTGTGGGCCTGAAACCTTGTGCATATGCACTGAAGGAGCTGGAGTTTGCAGCTGCAATTGCTTTTCCCAGGTTGAAATGAGTAACTCCTTTTTCAAAATAAGGACAGATAAAATAGATGACTGAGCTCAGTATGGATATGAGAATAATGATGGTAAGTAATGGGATAAAAAACTAACAGGCAATTAAATGAGATGTTCTGACATTGGAGACTGAAGAATAATAAAAATAGTGCAGGATGAGGAGGCTGGGAACGACAGCGGAAAGCTCAGACTCAGATTCCCCCCCTTCTCCTTTCAGCCAAATGACAAATCTGACCTTGGTTTTAATGGAGTAAATCCTCACAATTAATAGATGATAATTCATAGCAAACTGTGGAGGAGAGCTAGCCATTAGTGGGCAAGAAAAGCCGGTGAGTAGTATCCAGTTGGATTATGGTAGCTGCAATAGTACGAAGCGTTCAGTGTTTCTAAGAAGCAGCTGCATCTGTTTCCATGTCAGCATGATGAGCTTTCCTAGTATCTAATCCTTAATATTGTTTTCCATCTGCATTGCTGGAACAGAATGAAAAGCAAGAGATTTTAGTAATGTACTGAAACTTTTCCTTCATCTCTTTTTCGTCCTCTTACTAGCTGCTGGACCAGAAACTATAACATGAATTACTGGCTGATCATCAGGCTGCCCATTCTGATTGCCATTGGGGTGAGTCTGAGACACATGCTGTGAGGTGGCAGATTTCCCTGAGAGCAGCATGATGTGGCCATTGTGCATGTCCAAAGGCTAATAACTTTTGAGGCTATTGACATTTTCATTCAGAAAATGCAATTTTATGAAGCCAAGTTGGTTTCTGTCACTGGAATTCCAGACTAGCCTTTTGTTTCTTTAATTTGGCCACAAGCTCTCATGTTGTAGTGGCAGGACATGACAACAGAACAGCAAGCTGCAGCAATGCTGTTAACTCCCCTGTGAGCAGGAGGTGTGGAAGGTAGTCCAGGGAGACCAAAGATACTATTTCAGGGACTGGGCTGCAGAAGAGCCACAAAATATGTGGCATTGTGTAGAAATAGTCTGCAGGCACAATACCCTGTCAGGCCCAGAGCTCCAGGCAAGGTAAATGGGCCAACCCACACCTTTACTGTGTCTCACTCCCCAGAGAGCAAGTGGGGTCCCCTGCTTTGTGTAATAAAGTTGCCTGTGTTTTCAGGGGTGGCTTGTGCATTCACATTTAGACCACAATTCCTTAACAAGGAGTTGAGTTCTGTGGCAAATCTGCAGCTGCTGCATAGCAAAATGTACAGAGACCTACTCATGCATATACAAACCAGCCTTTTTGAGTACTTATGCACATGTGTTTATTGATGGTGATATAAATTCTTCTTTCATTTCTCCAGGTGAATTTCCTCATCTTCATCAGAGTTATATGCATCATCATCTCCAAACTGCAGGCTAATTTGATGTGCAAAACTGACATAAAATGCAGGTATGTCTTAAGGTAGTCTGACACTTTTCATACTCATTAGAATAAAAGCAGACAAGGACATACATGAAAGGAGGGGATTGACAAAGGTGGTTAAAGATCACAGCCCTTGAGCAATGCACAGGTGTGGTGTCACACATTGGTGTAACTGCTTGGACAGTCAGTCCACAGAAAAGTCTGGTGAAGCCAGGGCAGGTATCTCACCTGTGTTATAAACAGAAGTCTTGATGTCCGTCACTTTACAGTCTTCCATTAGACTGGATGAATATTAATTGAGCAGATATCTTTAAAATACCTGCAGAATACACAGGTATTGAGTGTTAGAGTCCTTGAAATCACCCAGAGGAGGGCAGCAAAGCTGGTGCAAGGGCTGGAAGGAATGTCCTGTGAGGAGTGGCTGAGGACTGTTGACTTGTCTACTTTAGAGCAAAGGGCTCTGAGGGGTGACCTCATTGCCTTCTACAGGCCCCTAAGGAGTAGAAGTGGAGAGGGAGGTGCTGAGCTCTTTTCCAGGGTATCCAGTGATAGGACATGTGGGAATGTTCAAAGCTGCCCTGGGGGAGGTGCAGATTGGACATTAGGAAGTATTTCTTTATTGAGAGGATGGTCAAACCCTGGAATAGGCTTCCCAGAGAGGTGGTCAGTATCCCAAGCCTGTCAGTGTTCAAGAGGCATTTGGACAGCGCCCTTAAGAATGTGCTTCAGGTTTGGGGCAGGTGGTCATCATAGATTCTTCCCAACAGAAATATCCTATCTTATTCTGATTTGAACAAAATAATATGAGGTGATAGAAATGAAAGCTTTTACTTCAAGGAAGACAAGAAGGGATCATTTTGAGCTTTGCTCCTTGTTCTTCTTGCTAGTTGTTACTGGGACAAACTTTCAATCTTGAATGCATGAGCTGTTTCAAGAGAAATGTCAGGGCTATCACAGAAATCTTCAATTTTTGGTTTGCAGGCGTCAGTCTATCTGTGTCTGTATTTTTCCTGTTATTTAACTACCTTGATAAGATTCATGGTTGCATCCTTCATTTCTGCATCTTGACTTTTGTATTGCAGTCTGAAAAACAACGTAGGAATAACAAGTTAGCTCTTGAAGTGTGGAGCTGTGTGCTGTAGTAGCTGGATTGATGCTGGCACTGGACTTAGCTACTTTGACATGGGATATTTCAATGCTGCAGCCTCCTAAACAAGATACAGCATGTATTTGGTGCTTTCTTACCAGTGTAGAGTTATTGTGTATGTTACCTACCTTCTTTACCTCACATGAAAATTTGGAAATCCTAATGTGTCTTGGGAGTTCAAAGCAAAGATGAGGACTTGTCTGAGCTGGAGGCTTTGATTCCAAGCCCATTTGTACAGAAAATGGAGTATTTTCACAGGGTCACAGTGAAAGGACAAGGGCAGAAGTCACAAGTTACAGCAAGAGAAATTCCACTTTCATGTTCAAGTGAAAATAAATTCACAGTCAGAGTGGACTGATGCTGGAAGAGAGGCCCAGAGGGGCTTTGGAGTACCTTGGAGATACTCAAAACTTTTCTGGACACAGCCTTGAGTAACCTGCTGTGAATTGGAGCTGGGCCAGAGACTTCCAGAGGAGCCTTCCAGCCTGAATGTTTACATGATTCAGAATAGCAGCCAATAGCGCTCAGGCACACAAGATCTACAAAGCTCTGACAGCCCTGCTAATTGAGTGATTTTGCACCTACTGACTTGTCTCAAGACAGGTTGCTGTGAGATGTTGATAAATTCTGTGGCCTAGGAAGCTCCCACATGATCCTCAGGCATCTTTCACTAACCTGTTGGGTGGCTGGCATGTATGTCTATAAAAAGAAAGTTAAGGATCATTCTTGTGAAATGTTTCCTGTGGTTGTGTACCTTGAACTATCTCACAGGTGAAGAATGATTTATTTCAGGTTGGTTTGTCTTTCATCCTTTGCTAGCTGTGTCATTGAACTTGCCATCACTCTTTTCAAGACAGTTTGATTGCTCTGACAAAGTGTTCTGCAGTTACAGATAGTTACAATGTTTAGAAGATTTAACACACCACGGAGGTGGGAAGGAATAGCAAGTACTCCTACCTTTGCCAAGATATTTTTAAAAGATTCCAATCATTGATTGATTGTCTTTCAGGTCATCAAGAAGGTAGGTTTTGGTTGTCTTTCCCAATTACAGTTTTCAGAGAAAAGAATACAGAGGAAAGACATCACTAATACAAGAAAGCACATGGTTTGTTACTGAGTTTGGAAGATTTTTCCAGGTAAAATACAATTTGCTCTCACCAAAAATGAAGTGGTAGGAGAAGGTTGTTGGTAAGTTGTAGGAACTTACTGAGGTTATTTTGAGGAGGTTTTTGTCCTGCAGCCTCTAGAGGAGGACTGTGCATCACAGAGTGGTGCAGTGAGTTACCAAAGTTGAAACTGTCAGAAACAGAATGCAGAAACAGTGACTCTCAGCAATCATGTGGATCAACAATGCTCTGCTCAGTGGCACTGAGTTGTTTTAATTTCTTTGTGATCTTAGGCTGGCCAAGTCTACACTGACTCTGATCCCACTGCTGGGGACCCACGAGGTCATCTTTGCCTTTATTACTGATGAGCATGCCAGAGGGATGCTGCGCTTCGTGAAGCTTTTCACTGAGCTCTCCTTTGCTTCATTCCAGGTAGCACTCACAGTGTGCCCATGGGCATAAGATATTCCTTAACTGCTCTTTGGGGACCTGCTTTCTCTCTCATTCATTGCATGCTCTCTTTGTTCCTTGTATTTCTCAGTTTAGCAGTGGATGTTACAGGATTATGACAGTGGGAGGGAAAGTGTAAGGACTAGTTTTTAACAGCCAACTTTACTATAATAAGCTGGTATTCCTGTCCACATATTAATATTTATTTCCTATTGTTCACCTCAGGGCAATGACAGAATTGTCTGTGATTTCCTGTAATTGTACAATGGCATTGCTGAAAGCACATTTTGTGCTTTCTCCTGTGTTTCTGATACTCCTTGGAAAATCTGTGCTGTGAGAGGTAGCTGTCTCCAGCTGTAACTGCATGTGAGGAGGGCATGGGCTTATTGTTGTTTTTATTTAACTGTTGCCTTAGGTAAGGCCATTTCAAATGAGTCTCCTTGTGTAAGGAAATCATTATTCTTTTAGTTTCCCTGCACACTCACTTGTTCCCTGTTTATCAAGCACAGAGCTGTATTTAAGACTGCTCACTTATGAATTGCTCACTTATGAAGCATTTATGACTTGAAACCAGATAAGGAAGAAGGGAGGAGAAATCACTAGACAAAAATAACAGATTGAAGAAACCAACAACTCCTTTTTCCTAAGATCATGTGCTCTGAGACATAGTTTGGTCAAACCTCTGCTCTGCCATCAGAGCTGACAGAGACCAAAGATTCTCGACCTTTCAGTCTTACCAGGGACATGTCAGTGTGGAACCTCCAGCCTTCTGCAACTGAGTTTTGGCAAAGTGAGGAAACTGCTCTGCTCACTGTTCTTCTTGGTTTTGTTGATTTCAGGGGCTGATGGTTGCAATTCTTTACTGCTTCATCAATAATGAGGTAAGAGAGACACTATTTGTTCCAATTTGCCTTATCAGCATACACTATAGGAAAAGGAAATTGAAAATGGTCTTGAACTGCTAAATTGTCCTTGTTCAGGACTTTTTTTTTTACAGATCCTTCCCTGCACAGCTCTATGGGATAACTCATCAGACAAATGTGTTTGGGAGGAATTCAGGCAGTATAATTTAGGGTCACTATTTGCAGACATTAAATTTCACAAATAATCTTGCTTACAATTGTGTGGTTTGCACTGGTGGATTCTGTAATTAGGAATTATAGCTGTTCTTCTTAATCTGTTTTATAGTGTTTATTTGCTTGTTTTTGTGAATGTGGGAGTGGAGCCCATTTTACTCTATGAACTCAGCTCAGCTTGCTGGTGAAGTTGGAAAATCCTCGTGGCTGTTGCTGTACAGTTTGGTTTCATTTGGTTTTCCTGTGGCCCAGCTGCTTGAAGACATCATCACTCTCTCATTGCAACTGATCTGCACAGACTGCTAAACTCACAAACCCAGAAGAAATGTACCTTTGGCTTGAGTTAACTGATTTCAGTTACCATCTTCTGTGGCTTCTGCTGAATCCCAGCCCTGTTGTGGGAAAGGGTATTGTTCTGTTTCAGAATTGCAGGAATCTCGCATGTTACCTTTTAAGTAATTATTATTCATTCATTCAGCAGCCAGGTTTGTAAAGAAAGCAAACACTACTCATTTATGCACTACATTATTAAATTAAATGCACATCAATATGTTTTACACTCACACTAAATCTACTTTTAACAATGACATGATAATTCAAGAGCACTTATTGAGAGACAGGCCTCATCAAGGATTTGGAATCAGTAGAAAAATGTGCTACTGGTGTCATTATGGCCAGGCTGGAGTCAACAAAAAAAGCAGCAAGCATCCTGAATTCAGCCTTGCAGGAGTCTGCTCACTTTTGTAGGTTGTGGATAAGATTTTATTGGAGTGAATCTATTAATTGTACCATAATCAGAGGTGAGTAGCAGCAGGCTTCACTGCTGTGAATGAATGTCATGTGCTGTGTGTCATGAATTAGAGAGTATTTGTTTCAAAGTCCTTTTACAACTTTACAGGTGTACTTCAATCCTGAGATGCAGCACCGTCTGCTGGTGGATCGTGTATTTCTTCTGATTCACCTTGGCATTTGCTCACACATCCCCTGTGCAGCTGCAGCCAGGCCTCTCATGTGGAATGCTCAGTTACTTCCTTCACAAGAAATAAGGGCAAAGTTCCATCATAACCCAAACTTTATTACAAGCCCTCAAAACAGGCAGATTGTTTAATTTGAGAGAGCTTACTGTGTAATAGCCTACCTACGTTTCTAAGAAATCCTCCAGATCACTTGTTCCTATAATTCTCTTACCTTTGTAATGTGGTTCATAAAATCTAAACACCATGTGTTCAGCTTCACTGAATGTCTAGGATGACTAATTTTGCTTGTTCCAACTCTTGTTCAAAGAGCGGAGTAGGATTTTGTCCAGCTCGGTTGTCAGCGTCCATAAAATAAATCTGTGTAAAGAGTTTGATTAAGTAAAGTGTGTTATAAACTATATGAGAATTCTTTTCCTAAACTAAATGAGAAACTGTCTTCTGACACACTGTGTATTTCCAAAGACTATCCTTATTTGCACTGTGGTCTACATTTTATTTTTGTCTGTGACTCATTTGGCTCCTTTTTTTTTTTCCTTAGCCATACAGAATGAAAGCTCTTTTTAAGTCCTGGTGCCAGATCAAGAGTAGAAATGTAGATAGAAGTGATACTGCTGTCCATTTTAATATCTACTTCTGAAAAAAAATTAGAATTTATTAATATTTCAGTCTTATTTCACCTGAAGGATTCTAGGTTTTCTCTGAACTTGCTCTGAAGCCAACAGTCTCATGAGATTGCCTGTTACTGTCAATGTTCTTTGCAAAATGAGCTAGGCTTAATATGACCAGGTTTTCTGCTGTTACAAGAAATGCTTTCTATAAGAAATATTTTAAACCACAGAGATGCTGCCTTTTTCCACCAGTTCAAGATGGTTCATGTTGCATTCTCTTAGTCTTGGTTCTCCTTTCTGCCTCCTTCCTATCACAATGGAAGTACAGTTCACTCTCTTCTACTTTAAAGAATCTGTCCTCCCTTTTGTTTTTAATTTTTTTCATTCTTTATACAAACTATTAATTAAACTCTTTCATCAGCTCCATTCCATCCCATTTTAGACTTACTTTCCTTCCACTAGGATTTATTGAGAGTTTTTGCCAAAATTTAGGGGGGGGTTTATAATCAGATTCCAGATTCATTACCACACAGTCAATTTCCTTCCCTGTTAGCTGCATAAAGCTCAATCAGCAGCTCTCTATGAAAGAACTTCTCCAACTTTTAATCTTCATGACTATCTTTTTCAAGTTCTCCCACCTCTTCCCTTTCTCTTTTAAAATACTCTACATAAAGATTTTTCATCTTCCCCTTTCTCACATGTCATGGTTTAACCTCAGCCAGCACCATGCAGCCATTTGCTCATTCCCTCTTGGTGGGATGGGGAAGAGAATTGAAGGAGTAAAAGTGAGAAAACTCTTGGGTTGAGATAAAGACACTTTAATAGGTAAAGCAAAGCAAAACATGGAATTCATTTACTACTTGCCAGTGGCAGGCAGGTGTCCTTTCAACTTCTTGCACATCTCCAGCCTGCCTGCTGTCAGGGGTGGGATGAGAGGCAGAAGAGGACTTGGCACTGTACAAGCCCTGCTCAGCAATAACAAAAGCATCTCTGTATTACCAACACTGTTTGCAGCACAAATACAAAACACAGCCCCATACTAGCTATTGTGAAGAAAATTAGCTCTACCCCAGCCAAAATAAGCACATCATGGGAGATTTGTTCTTAGTATCCTTCTTCCTGTATAGCTTATTTATGGGGAATCTTACCAACACTGGGAAGTTAGTAGGATAATTATTTTTGCTGAAAGATCTGTAGATCTACCTCTGTGCTCAGGAACTCCCTCTACAAAATAAATCTCAACCTTTTCCCTTTGTTATACATTCAAAGCCATCTAGGCAAAAGCTCAATTCAACACAGGCAGCAGAGCTGCTGCCTACCCTCTTCTTAACCCCTGGAGAGAAAACCAGTATTGTGCCATTCAGATCCATTCCTAAGATAGACCCATTCCTACAGTCTTTTGTTCAGGTCTTCCATTCACTTTATCTCAGATTTGCAGGCTGTTTGTATCATAGCTCAAGCCTGTTATGTCCAGTTGGAGTAAAGACTCATTTCCTCCCTTTGACTGACCTGAAGGTACCTATTTCTATTGCTCATTGACTTATTCTGCCAGTCACTACATTCAGGATTTGCTAGTAAATGCCTACAACAGCTTTTTCCCAGTGCTGCCTCATTGTTTTCTGTGCCCACAAAAGGTGCCAAATACTGGAGTGGTAATATGGTCAATTCTTTTCCTGCAGACACTACGGTTCCTGCATTTCTGTCTTTGTCTGACCCTTCTCCTTCATTCTTCTATGCCAGGCTATCCCAGACACACTGTCTTTATCTGGTGTCTTTGTGCATGTTTTAACACAACAAACCCCCCTTACCTTAGCTTCTGTCCCAGCATCTTTCCTCCTGGCCCATTTGGTTGTGATGGTGGAGGTCAGATTGTGGATTCTGACAGGTTGTCAGAAACACAGAGATGCAGCTGGTTCCACCAGGACATTCAATACAAGGGCTGTAGCCCAGAGCTGACAAGCACTGATAGAGGTACCCACCAGGGGAAGACAATTAATTTTGTAAGGCTTTGCTCCTTTCTTAAGACTGTCTCTCAAATTCAGTATTTCACAGTGAACAAGCAAAGAAAGCAGACACACAGCAGCTGTTCCCTAGGAAGTTTCCCTCAGAATATGAAGGTTTCAAAAGACTGAGTGTGATGACAAACTTGTGCTGAAGCTGCTATCAGCCTACTTAATCCCTTGGGGGTCAGTATGAGATCCTAAAATAAAAGAAAAAGCATCTCTCCAGACGAGGCTCCCTTAAGTGACCCACCTACAGTGAACTTATTTCCAGGCTGAAGCACACACCGTAGTGAACTGATTACTGTGGTTGCACTCCTGCCTTTATCTAGAGTAACAAGTGTGCAATTTTATGTCCTCTGCCTTATGTGTTAAAAGCTAATGGAGGTTCTTCAGTCAAGTGGCCAGAACTTTGCCCGTGGAACAGGAAGATCTATATTCTGTTCTTGTTTAGCAGTTACAAAATCCTGGGTAAACTTCCAAATGAGCACAGAGGTTACACAGTTTAACCCAGAACCTGTGACTAGCTGAGCATACTTTGTAGCTTTAAGAAATGCTAGTATCCTGGAATGAGATACTGTAATTGCTGTTTAAAAAGGGGGAACAAGTACAGTCTTTAACCTGCTTAATTGTTGTTTTCAATTCTGAATTAACATTTGGTTTTGTATGAAATAAAAATAACCCACATAAATATTCAAAGTAAAAAATGATCCAGGACATAATAATGTTTAAATCAAACCAGAAGTTAGAACTCTTAAGAATACCTGTGGTGCAATATTGAGCAGGAAGCCAGTCTTTTCAGCTGTTTCATGGCTGATAAGCAAAGTCAGCTTAATTGTTGGTATTGGTAGGGCAGAGAGTACAATCAGTATTGCAGGTGAATACCATTTAAAGCAAAATAATGAAGGTAAAATTTTCTGGTGCATAAAAGAGCTTTTTTTCTACGAGTAAAAATGAATGTCATCATTATTTTAAATGTGGAATGGCCTACAATGGATTAATGAGATAATTGGATAATTGGAAGCAATAATATTGCTTATTTTAGTGCTTCCACCTTTTCTCAGTAGTGTGGTATCCAGCTTTTTCTGCTGGAGTCATTTAAAGAGCTGGTTAGTTCTACATTCATTCCTTTTGTTTCCTTCTTTGTAGGTTCAGATGGAGTTTCGGAAAAGCTGGGAGCGCTGGAGGTTGGAACACTTGTATGTCCAGAGAGACAGCACTATGAAACCTCTGAAGTGTCCAGCCAACAGCATCAGCAGTGGAGGCACAGTGGGCAGCAGTGTCTATGCTGCCACTTGCCAGGCCACATTCAGCTGAGATTTCTGCAGGTGAATCAGGCTGAGAACAATGAACTGTATAATATACCTGAAAACCCTTAAATACCCAAGCAAGTGGCTTAAGTTTGCCATCTCCAGCAAGAAACTTAAGCGTATGCTGCTCATTGCCTGCAGGCTGTTGGACAAAGGTTTCTAGGGAAAGCAATCTGCTAATGTAATCAACACATCAGAGGAAAAATTGATCACGTCTAAAGTAAGTTAAAAGAGTTTCTTCCTATTTGCACACAAGGCCTCCAGGGGTCCAAAACTTAAGTGTGGCATTGATCCAGTCTGAAACCACAGGGTCAATGGCTTATTACTGTTGAGTGGGCAAGCTGAGTGATCGACTGATTAAATTACAAGGATATAGAATATGATTGTTGCCAAAAAACACATTTGGACTTTTCTGGGGATAGGGTAAGGTGCCATCACCATTTTTAGAAAAAAATAATTTAGTGGGACGCAACTTGCGTTTCAGGAAAGAATCAGTTTTGTAGCAGGAGTTTCCCAAAGTTAAAGTTGAAAATCTGCTAACCTGTTTTCTGAGGAGGTGAAGAACGGCATCCTGAAGGTCTGTCAATATACAGCAGACAGTGTAGTGAACACTTCTGAACGCTATCTTTGAGCTTCACTTAAAAAAATATAAAACCCCAAACAAAACAAGAATGCAGTATCTGTTAGGAGCCTCCCCTGCTAGGAAAAGTGCACGTTCTCTCTGTTGACATGGATGGAAATGTCCCCTGCATTGTCAGTGTCAGCCTGCCCACCTGGTGGGTGTTCACACGGATGGGACGATGACTTGTGCTTCAAGAGAACGTTTCCTGTCTGAGCTTCACCCTTCTGCTGTGGGTGTGAACACACAGAAGGAAGGCAGCTTCTGGCCACTGCTGGGCTCAGCAGACGTCTCCTCGTTGCAGAGATTCGGTAGCTGGCGGTGTGGACTCACTTGGTTTCCCCTCCGGCCTCGGTCCTTGTCTCCTGTGACCCAAGGTACCCACGGAGCGGGCGGTGGCCCCCGCGCGGGTTCAGGACCACGGACAGCTCCCGCCCCCCGCCCGGGGTGGGCTGCCATCCGCCAGAGCCTGCCCGCTTCCCGTCAGCGGCATTCCCGAAAAAACCCAAACAACGAATCTTGAACCCCATGAGCTCTTTCCATCTGTGTAAAACAACAAGGGCTCGTGCGGTGACTGCACACTGAGTAGTGTGTTCCCTCCCTGATGTTGACCAGAGTTGCTGGGGAAAAGCAGGAGTACCTTTAGAAGCAGGATGTGATCCCTTACTATCAAGCTTTGCACGTCTTTACTCTGCTCCTACTTGGGCTCCCTTTACAACAAAGAAGCAAAATGCCAAAGACTAGCTCTGAGAATCTCCCTGTTCACAGATTTCTTGTAATAAATAACTTCTGTGGCATAGCAGTTATGACTATTCAGCAGAAATACACCCCCCACACACCTCCACCCCCCTATTTTCAAGTCTCTTTGCACTTCCGTTCACAGCCCCTATTACCAAGAAAGTGACTGGATATTCTGGGATGTAATTCAGCATCTTTCCTGCCTGAAGCTAGATTGCTTTGCATGGGATTATTTAATCATTGTATTAGAATCCTAATTGCCAACAGCATGGATTAGTTTTGCAATCATAAGGTTACAATTGAATTAGAGAGGATGTGTTACCTTCTTCTGCTATAATGCTTGTAATTGAGCTCCAGGGAGAAAGACATGTTAGCAGAAATCCACCACAGTTCTCAGGCTGCCTTGTGTCTCCAGCATGCTGGCTTCTCTGCAGGCTGCTTCCAGGCCTTCCCTCCCTAACACCGGCTGCAGAGCTGACTTTGGAATGAAGCACTTCAGGTCCTTCTGTAAATTTAGTAACTAGCTTCTGTGTTGTGTGACCAGCAAGACTTGTCTACCACATGCAGGCATTAACTGCTGTCCTACAATTTAATTAATTAGCTTCCTGTATGTACAGAGAATGCTTGATATTTCTATCTAATGTCTACCCTGAAGTGCTTAGAATAGGAAAAAAGCACTAAAGATACTCACTGGCAGGTGAAAGGGCAGCACGGTGACAGATGCAATTTACAGCTATGGGATAATGCACCCTTGGTGGGAATAATTTCACTCATTAATATTCAAGAGTGGTTACTGGTTTTCTAGGGCCCTGCTAATTGTGTGCAAACCTGGGCAGAAAAGTTCCTGCTGCTTGCTCAGCTGTTGGCAAGATGATAGTTTTGCTATGACAACAGGAAGTTACAGAAGTGTTTTAACTCACTGCTGTGCTGGACAAACAAGTGTGTGTAACAAACTAGAGGACAGACATGGGAATAGAGAGCACTTCCATGTGTGGTAACAAACCTGTACTCAGGTGCTGTCACAAGCAAGATTCAGCAGCCTGACATGCTTTTGAATTAGTAGGCTGTTCTTGTCCCTCCTACTCTTGTGAACTGAGGGCTTTGGGCCCACAGGAATAACTCCAGTTAACTTATCTTGGTGACTTCTGCTTTGTTGGAATACAAGAGAAAAGTAAGCTAACAAAGTGAGGTCTTAGCCAAGAAGGTTGCAGAGGCATTTTTCCCCCCTCTAATTAAGCTCTCACTTGTTCAAACCTTTTCAAATCCCCTCTCAAACCAACTCAGTGGAAGTAATTACCACCAAGTAGAATTACAGTATTTGTGTATTTAGAGATTGAGCAAGGACTCAATGCCAATTTCTCCATCATACTTCATCTACTTCAGTAAAACCTTTACAAGCCTTTGTTACTCATGCCATCTCTATTTCAAAATGTGTAATGTACATTTATTTGAGTAGCATGAAATCAGCAAACCAACACAAAGCACTGGAACAGATGAACTGTGTCAATTTTTATTTCTTGTGCCTTTTGGCTTCATGCTCACTTATTGTGGTAACTTGTTTCATGAAGCATTAAATACAAGTGTCTATAAATCAACCTGGACATAATGCAACTAGAGTTTATACCAAGTGAAAACTTTATTTCCAGCATTGCTGCTATGAATTTTTATAATTTCATGGATCTTACCTTATATTTAATATTTATTTGCATGTATTTTCTTGTTTTAAAAAATACCTACAGAACTGTACAAGATGTCAGATTATCAACTCCCCATAAACACAATGCTGATGTTTATTTTTGTTGTTGTGAATAAAGTTTCAACTCAAAAAATTCCATTGCTTACAGGTGTTTTGAGTATCATCTATTTCTTACCTTTTAATTAGAATACTTTTTAAGAATGGAAAGATTCAGAGTCTGTGGTTCTTCCAAGGAAACAAAGCTTTATATGTGCAGCTTTTTGTCCACTACCAAGAGGCCTTTGACCCTGCTGAGCCTACCTGAATCAAATCCAAAATGCAGCATATTATAGAGTCAAAAGGGATCAGTAAGAAGAGTGAAAACTCTGGTGTGTTTTACTGGAGGATGACAGAACAGTGCAAATGACAAAAGTGTTTGCCTTTAAATAGCAGGATTTGGAATTTATACAACGGCCTAAGAAACTGAGGGTGCTGTGGAGAGCTACTGAGAGATGCAGTTAAATTCAAAGCACCACTTTCTTTTGTTTCTACAACCAGTGATGAAACTTGTGGTGAGTCAAGCCTTAACAATGTGTTTAGCTCTTAAATTAGAAAAGACAATGAAACAGGATTTGAAAGACCAATTTGTGACTTCTCAGCTGTCCTCAGAGACACAAGGTCTAGCAGCTGCTCTTCAAAATGATGACTTAATGAATCATAAAATTGTTATGGTTGGAATAGACCTTTAAGATCATCAAGTCCAACTGTCTATGTAGCAGTCAGCACCATGTTCAATCCTGAAACACATTCTCAGGTGCCATATCCATGTGTTTTTTACATGCTTTGAGCAGTGGTGACTGCCACTTTGCTGGGTAGGTCTGGCTCAATCCAATGATCTACATATTAAAAAGAGCAGTGGATCATTCACCTGCCAGGAATAAGTATTTTTTGGCTTACAAATTATGAAAACAATGAAGCAAGCTGGGAGTTATAATCAGATGTTTGTGTTGGATGAAAGACACCACTGCAAACCAAAGCAGCAGCCTGTTTTAGTTATATGGCATCGCTTCACGTCGTTTCTTCACAACGCGGTCCCTGGCGGTGCAGGAGAGCAGCAGAGCCCTTCTACTGCAGGTGTCCTCAGCCTTTCCGTCACCCGTGCAAAGCTCTCGGCAGCCGAAGCTCTCCGCTGGCAGCCGCAGCTGTGACACGGCCGTGCCTCTCGGGGCCGCTCCACGGCGGCCGCCGCAGCTGCCCGGCCCGAGGAAACGAGACCAGAGCGCGGGCTGTGCTACGGCTTTATTGGGGACCGGCCTGCGCCGGGGCACACGGGGCCAGCAATAAGGCTCAGGCGGATTTATGCATAGGAACAAACCCCGTTTCCTCCCTCCAGGCCCCGGCCCTTCCTCGGCGGGTGCCGGCTGTCCCGGGCGCTACCTGCCCGCGGCGGGCCGGTAGTGCAGCTCCCGCTCCAGCTGCTCGGCCGTCAGCGTCCCGGCGATGGCGGCGCAGCCGGGGTTGAACACGGAGTAGGCGCTGAGCTCGCCGGGCCGCCGCTCGGCGGGGCCGCGGGTGCCGGCGTACATCCAGTAGAGCAGGGAGAGGACGAAGTAGGGCAGCCCGAGCTCCAGCTCCGCGAACAGCGCCAGCAGCACGGCCCACAGCAGCACCTTCAGCAGCAGCGGGCGCGCCCACACCGGAGCCGCCGCCGCCGCCGCGCCGGGACGGACCTGCGGAAGCGGCAGCGAGACGCGGCGTCAGGCACCGGC
>VZRX01003490.1:112596-133660 GCA_013398075.1 Notiomystis cincta
GGGGAGCGGGGCCGGGCAGCGGGGCCGGGCAGCGGGGCCGGGCAGCGAGGCCGGGGTCCCAGCGTGGGGAGCCGCCGGCAGCCCCTCCTCGCCGCCCGGGATGGACAGCAGAGCCGGCCGATTCGCTCTAGAGAAAAGCTGTAATTCGCCATGTAATTAATGTTTTATTTTCACACAATTATTATGTTGAAAAGGCGTCTGAATTATAGCCCACCCTTGACCAAACACCAACTTGTCGAATAGATCATGGCATTAAATGCCACGACCAGTCATTTCTTGGGCACCTCCAGAGACGGTGACTCCACCACCTCCCTGGGCAGGCCATTCCAATGTCTAATCAGCCCTTCTGGGAAGAAATTCCTCCTACCATCCAACCTAAACCTCCTCTGGCGCAGCCTGAGCCTGTGTGCCCTTGTCCTGTCGCTGGTTGCCTGGGAGAAGAGGCTGACCCCTACCTGGCTACAGCCTCCAGGTCTCCTCTGGGCTAAACAACCTTGGGGTCTGATGTTGGCACCAAAAACAAGAAGAAAGCCTGTAGTGCCCAAAGCCTGGGCAGGGGGATGAGGTGTCACAGCTGCTCGGTGATTTGTGTTGGCCGCTGCAGCCGAGGTTTCAGCAGAGCGCTGAGCAGCCGGGGCAGGACAGCGAGCGGGAGGAGGGCGAACCGCGCCGGGCTTGGCCATCACCAGGTGGTGCCAGGAGCAGGGCTCGCCCTGTGCCATCCTCTGCTGGCCCTGGAGAAAAGCCTGGGGTGGGCTCCCTCCAGCACAGGCCACGGGCCTTGCCAGCATCCATCCCACTCTCTCTTTAAATCAAATAATAAAATTGGGAAAAGCGGCTCTATCACATCATGTTTCGGCTATTGGCACTGCCAAGAAATAAAAATTTATTTACAGATTCTGTCTCTTAGCCTCAGGAGTAAAATATCTATCACTCTCCAGCAGTAATAGTCAGCAATGAGCCATCATTTCATCCTGCAGTGCTGTTTCCAGTTACTTATAGCCTTCTCAGAAGTGACCTTTGGGGCTGAATGTCTCATGCATGTGTCAGCTGAGAAGTGAATATGAGAAGTCTAATAAAAATCAATTTGGGTGTTCTTAAGTTATCTTAATGCGGAAAAAATTGTGTTTTTTCCCAGCTAAATCATTTTTCAAATGCCTATTTTATGCTTGGTTACAAAATGACTTTCTTTTAACCTTCCAACTTTGCAGAGAGTGCCGCAATGAATAAAATTTTTCTCTTTATTTGTGGAAATTTGATTTTGAAATAACAGTCCAAAATGTTTTAAGATAGCCTGCACAGGACGTTATTTTATTTTGATTATTTTTATTTCCTCTTGTTCTACTGTTCATGGAAACAGCTCCTTTTTCTGGAGACTTCATTTGTCAAACTAATTGTTTTATGTGAATAATATATAAAATATCACCTTTGCAGGCTGCACCCATTGATTCCTATATTGTCAGATTTTACTCAAGATTTACTGGGTTTAGTATGTATTGCTATTATGCATCCAAATAGCTATTTTATGGCTATTTTATAGGGCTGCCTATATTGCCATGTATTGTTAGGAAACATAGAAGAGTGCCATGAATCATGCCTTTGAAGCTTAAGAGCACTCCAGTAACTGCATCTGTAAATGAGTGTTACCCTGCAGATAAATACTAAAACAAATTTGTATCCATAAAGTCTTGAATTACTTCGATATATCCTCTTTTAAACAAACAGCTTAATTATAGACATTTCGTTTCGTTTGTTTGTTTGTTTAACAAACCATATGAACAATTTGTTCTCTACTCCAGTGCCTACAGAAGTTCTTGGCAGTTCACCAAGCTTAATCTTTGGATCCTCAGCCTGTGGTTAGGAAGGCAGAGGGGACATGGAGAGGCTGAAGAACACTTCTGGGGGACTTGAATGGCTTCATGCCTTTCTCTATTTATGAGAAAGACAATTAGAAAATAGTGGGTTTGTAGGTGTGAGACTACGAGTTGAGTCTTTCTCCCCTTGTCCTGCAGCCAATGATTAATCAAAAATGCTGGGTGCTGATGATAGATCTCTAAAGCTGCATTCTTTATAAAGGAAGTTCTGGAAATGCCCATCAACTTTTAGGAGGCAGCATTAGGATCACCTTAAAAACTTAATTTTTTAAAAAACTTGTTTCATACTAAATCACAATACAAAGCAACTCACACATGTATTTCTCTCTGCCAAGAAGAGAACCTTAGTTCTTTATAAATTTCCACTTCAGCGATTTTGAAACCTTTTCCTATTTCCTCCAGCAATCAACATTTTGTTATATTTTAATATTTTAATATTTATGAGAGAAGAATCATTGCATTCTGTTCTCAGCCAAGTATCATCAGCTGAAGGAGCTAAGTTTCCAAGCCATTAGGAGCTTTGTCTGTGGCATTCTGTCGGCAAGTGAACTGAAGGAGGTGAAGGAATTGACAGAACAAGAAAGCTGGCAAAGCCATGCCCAAAATGCAGCCGGTTTTATGTTTTTGGGTGGTGACTGCAGAGTTTTTCCTGATTAATTTTCGAATTAGTGTTCACTCTGTCATGCCCCTTAAGGAAGTGAAAACTAATTAGATGAAGTATTTTTGCACGACAGATGGCATTAGAACTATTTGTGGCAAAATACCAACCCAGCTGAGTTAACCTGAGCGCTGATAGCAACATTCAGATCCTGTGGCACCCTTTGCATGTGCCACATCAGCAGCCTCTCACCTGGTCTTGGTGTCAGCCACCTCCTTGCCCAATAGTACAGGCTCAGGGCCTTTGGAGTGTTGCTGCTTGCTTCCTACAGCTGCAGATACCTGTTCGTTCCTGCCAGCTTTTTCAGATATCGGTGGTAATCGAGTCACGTTAATTCTCTTGATGGATTAATCTAATTCATTGTCAGGAGCTCTCTCCTTCCTGAGATAAGCGTTCACACTCACACTGACTTGCTAAGTGCCATAAATGCAGACAGAGGGGCAGCCCATTATTAATATAATGACCTAGCTTAATTAGTTCAATGGAGCTGAGGGAGCATTAGCTCTAGTTGTTGAGGTCGTGCAGAACATGTATAAAATAGATTGAAGTGCACAGATTCATGTTTGTCTAATTCCATAGAGAGCTTTCTGCATATCCATTTACTAATCAGTTCTAAACTACAGAGAAGAGCTGCTTCCTTTGTACAAAATGGTCATTAATTTTCCTTCCTAAAATGGGAGCATCAGGGTACTTTTCCACTGGACATAAAGAAATTTTTTCTGTCATTTTATGGAACTTGTTTAGCTTCTGAATTGCAAATTTTCATGTCTGTGTGGTTTTGAAATGTGTGCATTTATTTAGCAATGCATGCTAAAAGGTTCTGAGACATTAGCACTTACGTTCCTGCTTTATATGCTGAAGTGCTCTACATTCAAACATATTTAAAATTGGACAAAGCAGAGTTATTAATATTTCTGTCACAACTCTGAAATGTTCCTCATCATTTCACGAGAAACTTCTATTTGAGGGAAAATACAAAAAAAAATCCCTCACTAGTTCAATGTCAGCAGTAAATGTCAGATATTTAGTGAAATCATTGTAACAGAAAAGGGAGATGAGCTATTTTACTGCTTTTGGAAGATAACACCCAGTGAGCACTCTAGGTGGGATTGTTTTGCCATGTTCATGACGTTGATCTGATTCCAAAGTCAAAGTTTTGAAAACTGTTTTAAAACTTCAGAAGTTCAGAATACTGTCTTTTGTTTTTTATCATATAGCTGGGGTGGGGAAAAAGGCATTTGCCACTTGATATTCCTCGTAACTTGAGTGGAATAAAACCTGATTTGTCTCTCCTGTCTGTCAACATAATGCTGTGTTTAATCAGTCTCCTCATACCTTTTTTTGAAAAAAAAAAAATTAATTATCAAAGTGCTTCTGTGAAGTTGGAAATATAACTCTTTGGGCTTGGAATGAATATTTTTTATACTAGGTTTGTATAGCACTTAACCACAACAGTCTGTGCCTAGATGCTGTAATAGCATTTCCCCAGACAGGAAAAATGGAGTGAAAAGAATGTCAGACAAGATCTTGAAACCAGTTGTAGATCTGAGTTCTGGTTCCACATCTATTTCCTTTAATCCACTGCAGCCTAAATACAGAAAATTCTAGATCCTAGAAGGTGAATGAAGAGTGAGAAGGCAGAAGTGGGCTCCATTCCCCCCTTACACACATACACACTCAGTCTGCAGAAGCCTTTCATTGAGGGTGCACTGTAAACTTTAATGCTCACACTGGCTGCCAGTTTTACACATCCACATCTACAAAAACACAAGAGGCAGAAGAACACTGACAAGTTTCATCTTCAGAGGAGCAGAATGCCCAGAAAGTTGTTGCTGCAACCCTTTCTCATGCCTTCAAACCTCTGCCCTATATGATAGGACAAGTCATCATCCAGGAGAGCTGCTCTATCATTGTGCTTATCAGTGGCATTCCAGCCACCTGGTTGGAACCTCAGGCACTTGCTGGTAAATATAATTTCCCTATAAACAGTTCAAGTAGGGGGTGAGACTTCAGCTGCACCCCTGAGATATGTATACCAGGTATAAGGGCTTGGAGCTATTTCTGAACTACCACAAATTATTCAGCAGACTACAAGATGAAGGAGGGAGATACCATGGCATTCCTCTTCCTCCCGGGCTCTAAATGAAAAAAATGAGCTTATCTAGAATAAAATAGTTGATTATGTGTATCTCCACATAATCTACAGAATGAAAGTCCAAACTATGACTTCTGGCAAGCTGTTGGATTGTATGGAAATATTATCAGTTTACTCTTTTTTGCAGTTTCTCCTCCTTATTATCTCATTTTCATCCCAACACCTACACTGGATTTTGGAATATTTATGATGTTTAACACCAGGAGTCATAGATGACAAACTTTAGGGATATAAGGCCTTCCCTAAAGCTTTCAATGACAGGAATAACCTGGACAGTCCACCAAGAGAATGAGCCTTTCAGCATGACTTAGGAAAATGCTTTTCCAAGTAGATATTTTGAACATGTGACATATCAAGTGCTTCTTTCCAGACTGATACAGAATAGTAAAAGTAACTGATTGTCATTTGTAATGGAAGTTTTGAGCTCCAAACTGCCTTCAGTAATACACAAAGGTTGTGTTGAGGCTCAGCACTGAAAATTAGTGGATGTCACACACAAATAAAAAGTGGTTACACTGGTAATGAACTAATCTCTAAATTCATTTTCCAGATATGGAAAGAATTTTTATGGGTTTGAGAATCCTGAGAGAAAGGCAGGAGCAGTAAGCTTTATATCCCACCATGTAACAAGTCAAGGCTGGGGCATTATCAGAATACCTGTGAAAAACCTGATGTTCATGGAGGAAATGGTGCTGTGATGATGCATCACACAAAGTGTGGGCATCACCACAAGTACAAAGTTCCCCGAGCACTCATTCATTTTCTAATGGAAGTGGTGATTATTTTTTAATGCTCTGTGCTGAACCCAGAGCTATCAGATATCTTGACCATGTACCAGAGCAATTTACCACCCCTAGGGATGAGTGGCTTGAGAATCCCTAATTAAAATTTCGTAGAAAATGGGACATGAGGATGCTCTGCTCAGTTAGTATGACAGCACTTCTGCAGACACACAGAAGCACCCAAGAACAAAGAGTGTCTAATCCCTAGAGCAAAGATTTTGTGTGTGGCTGTCATGCAATTTAAACTCTGTCCCAGTCCCTCACCCATGTTTAGGTGACTGTACCTACTCTATTTATATTGCTTCTAATAACTAAATTTGAATTGGGTCAGAGTCCAGACTGCAACTGATCTGTATGTAAGGGTCTAATTAAATTTCAGCTTTGTTCTTGGTGATTGTATGCCATTTTGGATCTGATCCCCAAATTATGACTTTTAGTTTATTAAGAAAATACCAGCAAATTTATCTTCATGATTGTAAAGAAAACACAGGAACCAAATGGATACAACCAGTGTAAAAAGTGCAATAGTGGTTCAGAACTCTTTTGTAACCAGAGTTCCTTTTCAGGTTAAATTTCATAGGGCATAATTCACAGAGAGGGTGTTTTTCATGCCAATATTTGTTCTAACAAATGGAATAAAGATCTGGGAGAAAAACCTATATAAAACAAAGTGCGAAGAGAAGAAAGATAAAAGAAAGTCTTGAATCCACAAAAGACTTGCAGAAATACAGCCTTTGCTAACTGCTGAGAGCTATTAAAATGCAACTTGGCCTATTGGAACAGGTTAATAAATCTTTGATTTAAAGACTGCCAGCCCTGACTTGCAAAAAAAAAAAAAAAAAAAATCACTGGTTCAATACTCCGGAATCCAATACATAATGCCTACTTCTGACATCCTCAAAAAGTGGAAAATCCTTAGTCTTCCACTAGTTACCACTTTGTCTTGAATTTACTTTCCTGTCTTGGGTCTGACTGTGAGACTTGAAAAAACACATACCAAGCACCACATCAAGCAGAGGCTCAGCAACAGCCTCCTCTTGTTAGAAACCATAAACCAAGAAACAATATCTCAGGTGTAAAGCCCAGGTGAAAGCAGAGGAACACAGGGAGTAGATAAGAACAAGGGAACTCATGTGAGAATAGCAGAGGTGAGGCTGGAGATATTCTGGTGGGTCTGAAAGAAACAGACACCAAACCAGATCCTCAGTTTTCCTGAAATGATGTGACCCTGTGGTGTTAAAACCTGACCACACTGAAGTCAGTGAGGGCTTTGCCAGGACTACACTGGGCTTGGGATTACATCTCCTGATGGACTGAACTGAGCTCATACCTTGGTATCTGTTTGATGAGACCTATGGGCCTCATACAAAAGGTCTTCATGTTACTTCCCTTAAAAATAAACTGATTCAACAACAAAACTTTGCAACTTTTCTTTTTTTTTAACCATGACAAGCCTAGCCAATTTATTGTATTTATTATACTGTAAGCATGCCTCACAAATCTTGTACCTTATGCATTCTAAAACAACATAAATTGCATGAGGAGGACAATTAATACCTTAGCAAGATTAGCTTCTTATATATTAGATTGTAAAGACAACCTGGAATGGGGTTGAGTCTCTGAATTTATGGCAAGTACAGCTCAGAACTGGGTCTGGCTGTTCCAGCACAATAAGAGAATGTGGAGAGCTCATCCTGCCTCTGGTAGGTTTAGAAACCATAAACTGTGTTTTGGCATTTTTGTGCTGATCCTGAGGGACACTCAGCATTGCAGCAAGTTCAGCGTGAAACCTCCTGCCTGGGTTCTCTCTGCAGTCAAACTTGACCAAAGTTTCAGTATTTCTCTTGACTGTGGCCTCATGGGCCATGATTTGAGCAACCAGGCTATAAAAGGAAGGGGAAAAAAACAAGTCCAAGAAAACCATGCTTTGTATGTACTGGCTAAGTGGAGATTTCAGATGGCAGAAAAGACTGAAGACCATTTCTAGATAATTTTTTTTATCTTGGAGGGCAGGAAAGGATACATTACATTCTTTTGTCAGCTCTTCCAAAGGATGACTAAGTGGCTTTCATAGGCAGGACATTGCAAACATTTAACAATATTATCCTATCATTTCTGTTTGAACAGTCTGGTAATGACAACAATATGTGGCAGATAAGGCTTGAATTCATGAGAGAGAAATATTTACAGATTAAAAGGTCTAACATTTCTGTTTATAAATTAAATATAAACAGACAGCACCAAAAAATGTCCACAGTTTTGTATAATCAAAGTACTTGCAGCAGAGCCTTCACATTTTGAAGTCTTGCCTTAAATCTGTACCAGTGTGTATTTTCTTCCTCTATTCGTGGTCTCTAATTCCCTTCTGGAAAAATTCCACCAAATTTCAAAATTTACTGGGTTGTTTGGATTTTTTAAAGATTCTTTAATGTAGCAACTCGGGGGGGAGGGGGGAGGCAAGAGAGCTGCGGATTCACTCGTTGACACCACGAGCCGAAGGAAAAATGACAGCACCCTCTGCTGTCATTTCAGGTGATTACCTTAAAGATTTCTCTGTTATTCTCACTGGTTTTAACTTTCCTGGGAAAAAGCTGACAGAATCTTTGGTTCAGAATTTTTATTTCACGTTAGGAAAACTGTGACTGCGTTGTGATTTATTTCTATTTTTTTGCTTTGCAAATGACTGTTATATTCTGCAATTCAGACTAGTTTGTGTTTTGGGATCTAAAAGGAACAGAAATTTTAAATCTATGACTTCTGCTTATGTAAAATAAGATTCACCTTTCAAAATAAACCTTTTCTTTCAATAAACATGATTTTTATCACATGCACATGGAATCTCAACATATGTTTTCTAAAACCCACTCTCTGACTGATGAGCCAAAGAGCCCAACAGGTTTAATCTTCACTTTTTTAATTCTTTCAGCTGACATTGGGGAGCTGCACAGCTGGGATTACAGCTCCCTTTTCCCTGCTGCAGACACAGGTGATTCTGACACTGAGCTCCCAAGGATGTAGCTGTGGATTGACTACAGAGACCTGAAGGGATTTATTTCCATGCTTAGGGACGGAGGTAAAATTTGAATTATATTAAATGAATATATACTCCCTCTCTCTCTAATTCCCACTTCACTTCTGTGATGGACATATGGCTCTGGTTCTTAGTTAAATAAATTCTGAAATAAATGTAAAATTGCAGGATCTTTATGTCCTTATGGAAGTAGTCTTATTTGATGTAGACCTGATCTGATAGTTGCTTTTAATTCCTTCACATGCATGAAGAGAGTTAAATATATTCGATTTATAATATTGTGATTTATACAAAAGCATGTGTATCTCCAGCCTGTGGGATACTGAAAATGGAGCTCTGGACCAATACCAAGAAAATCCTTTACTTTGAAACTTCATGTGAGGTATTAAGCCTTCCTTTATACGTAAATTTGTTTCATTAAATGGATTTCAGAGCTCAGTTTCAGGTTTTCCAACTAGTGTTTTTTCTTTCCAGAGTAAATTTAGTAAGTATTTTGTCCTCTTTCTTTCCTTCTTCTTTTTTTTTTTCTTCTAATGCTCAGTATCAACATTTTAAATTGAAGTGCTAAGACAGATTCTTCTTATTCATTAAAAGAAGCTGTTATGCTGGCTGTGGTTTTAAACATTGGGTATTAGTACTCATTCATGTTCTTGAACAAAAGTGATTTTCAGCAGACAAATATTATATAAATACAGATAACGTACATGAAATACTAGGATTTTTTGGGGGGGAGAAAAAACACATAATTATCCCAGCATTTTGCTTCATGTCATTCCCCAGATTTGTTAGCATGCAGTAAAGCAACAAAACCAACAGGGAATCAACAGGACAAACCAACCAGGTTTCAGTAGATACCAGCTAGTACATAAAAATCACTAGTGCTGCATACACATACAGTAGCAAATTTCTGGCCTGGTATTCCTCGTGGAAAGTACAGGCCTAATGCTAAGTCTCATAGAGTTGGCTCAGTTCAGTGTTTGTGTCTATTTCTGGGAAAAAATCCTAGGAGATGAACAGAATGGCCTCTGCACTGAAGATTTCTTTACTGTGCATCAAAACCTGTAGGCTTGATAGCCAGATGAACCTGTCTCCAGACCTATCACAATTTGGGTCTGGTTTTAATTGCCATATTGCCATGTCAGCCTCAGTTCACAAGTGAGTTGATTCCTTTCCCTGTTGTTCCTATGTTTTCTTGTTCTCCAGTCTTGGCTGATTGAAGAAAAATGAAATCCACCTTCCCTGGCCACAGCCTTGGTCCTCCTGTCCCCTCCTCAGGGCCGTGAGGCTTCCAAGGCCACTTCCACCCCACAGGGCTTATTTAGGTGCTTTATTATAGCTGTGTTAAGGCAGGATCAGAGCCCTGGAACAGCAAATCGAAATCAGGGGAAATGTCCTCAGTTCTCCCCGTCCCTCCCTGCTCCTGACATCCCCCTCCGACGAGCCTGTGCTCTCTCGCACCTCGGTGCCCACTAGGTGGTAGCAAAAAGGCGTTGTTGGGAGCGGAGGGGTTTGCAGGGCTCCTCCATCCTTCTCCCTGAACCTGCAGGGCAGAGCCAGGGTCAGGCTGCTGCTGGGCAGGTGGGGGAAACCCTGACGACTTTGGGCTGTTCAGATCTGAAACTATCTCAGCTTGCTCAAGAGTAAATCCTTCTCAAACTTTAGGCAAGTTGCTTTGTTGAAACAACAAAATAGGTAGTAGGGAGTTCTTGGGGATTTTCTCCTTTGAAAGCATTCCCAAAATCTGCAAAAGAATGTTTCAGTGCTTTGCTGTTCCCTACCACATTGCCAAATATATGGAGGTTTCCATGTTCAGCTCATTTCATTGGGATATGCTACATTTAGTAAGGGCATCCCTAGGGAAAGTGCTAGAGGTCAGAGAGGGCAGCAAGGTAAAGGCAGTTCAGGTCATGCTGATGGCATTATTCCTTCAATGAAAAATACCTACATTTAATAGATTAACTGAGCTGTCTGTTGGGATGAAGATTCAGGTAGAAGCTTGAGGACCCAAACGTGGATCTCCTGTTCCACAGCTGTAACATGACTAGCACTAAAGCTTTAGTTAAAAAATCTGAAACTTCTGGTCCTGTGGAAGTTTTCCTTTTCTATATAGGGACAAACTCAGTATTTTTTAAATGGAAGATGAGATTATTTTTGATGAAAAAAAAAAAAGGGTAAAAGAAATGCCTTAAAATAATTGGAGCATTTACATGGGGAAGGAAAGAAAATAAAGAAAAATCTCTCATTCAAATCATAGCTCTGCTTGGTTCAAGGCAAGCCTTGATTTCAATGGGCAGCTTAATCAGGCACTGGGACCTCTACATTAGTTCTGCTGGGTCACCTCATGGGACACAGTGATGCAGTCTCTGCCTACCCAGCCTCTGCTTCTTTGCAGGTCTCTCTCAGCGTGTTAATCAAAATTACCACACTACAGGAAACATCTTCTGCTGAAACATTCTTGCAATATATTTGGCTAACAAAAAAAGCATCTTTTATTTGGAAAATTGCTCCAGGAACTCCTGACTGTCTTTGTTCAGTGGAGCAGGAGGGCCATGATTTCAGAGTAAAAAAAAGCAAGCTCAGCAAACCCCCTGACCTCTTGTGCACATACAACTTCCCAGCTGCTGAAGCCTGATAAAAAGAGTGGCAGAATGACTGTGGAATCATTTGGTACCAACCAGGTAGCACTGGGAAAGATGCAGTTTGTTTCTCTTCTCCAGCTCCTCAGCATTTAAGCTGCAGCAATTCAGATTTCTTTGGAGAAATACTCACCAGAGTGCAATTTAGTTGAGTTCTTATTGTTCTGCACGGGAAAAGCAGAGCAAGGAAAAGAAAACAAACAAACAAACAGAACAAACCCAATAACTGTTAAAAATGAAATGGTTCAAGAGCAAAAATTCAGAGAATGTCCCCCATCAAATAGGATCACTTATATTAGCTTTTCATTCCTGCATTCCTGCAGGTTTGATTCAGAGGTAAAGTAATCAATAATTCATGTTTTCATCATCTTAACAACATCCCAGAGGAAATAATTTTACAGGGATAAACTGTTCAGCAATTTCTTTGGTATTTTAACAACAAGCAAGCCTTTCTTGAATGTCAGACCTTTACTTCTGCTCTCTTTTTTGTCACTATCTTTTTTTTAAGCAATATTGAAAACAAAACAAAACAAAAACCCCCAAAAAAAGTCCTGGTTTATTTGACCATTACTTAACTTCATATCCTTTCCACAAGACAAATTTGCCCTGGAACCTAATCCCTGTGGCACTTCCATTTCCTCATATAAATTGTTATTTGTCACAGTTCCTGCATTTAAATTATAACCCTGTCTTGCTCCATTTTTAGATTTCACGGTAAAAAGAATGATTTAAATCAAGGTGAATACATTTCTGTTACTGTTGTGGACTTCACAAAGGCTTTTCCTGATGTCACATCTTCTCTAGGCTCTTGACAAATACCATTGCTTTTGTAGATGATTTTTCCCACTAACAGGATATGTAGCCTTTCACCTCTAAGATGCTGTTTTGAATCCTGCCCTTCTCAATTGCCAAACAAGTGTCAAAAGAGCAGCAATTTAGATTACAAGACTTGAAGAATCTTGATCTAATTTCCAGGGAAAAGATGTTCAGAAAGCATAGAAGTCTCTTTCTTCTGAGACTGGCCTTGCTCACTGAGGAGTTAATTATCAGAAACTAAAGTTAGACCAGCTCAGTTATGAAATAAAGTGGACATTCTCAGTAAGTGATGCAGCTTATCTTACAGATTTAGCAGACTTCAGGGTCAGAGGGAGGCTCTCCAGAGAGCAGAAGCTCGTGCTGTACATGCCATGCTGATCAAATCTTTGATGCCTTTGCTTTACCTCTACCCTCACGAAGGGTCTGGTGACCGCAGCATCCCCAGCACACCTGATGACTCTTGGCCTCTCTGTGGTCCTACCTGTGCTGCCCCCAAACCAGGGCTTGTGTACAAGCAGAAAAAACACAGGTTTCCTTTTTGCTTGCCTGAACCACACCTATCCCATGGTCAAACAGAGTTCTGTTGAGGTGTTCTTCACGGATGATGGTCCAGGAGAAGCAGTAGTAATAAACTCTCTCGCCCCGTACAATTTCATTAACCTTTCTCATTTCGTGGTGATGAACTTTGCAACCTCAAATGTCACCTTATTTTCTGCCATCAGATGCAGGAGTTAGTCATGCACAGTTTTATTTATAAATATAATATACCTTGTTTATTTGAGCCCCAGAGCTTTTGGGGTAAACACAGAGCCGGAACAAATGAGGATGGTGGGGCTGAGCATAACATTCAGCATTCTCTGAGCACGCTGTGCTGCCTTAGTAAGAGCAGGTAATCATCCTCAACAAAGCAGAGACCATAAGGAGAGCAAGCAGAAGCAGGATAAAATTAAATCCAAAGGTTTTACACACACTAAAAATAACCAAAACCAAAACCCCAGAACTCAAATACACACTGTGCATGATGCATGGAGACAGGGAAGAAGGAGCTGCCCTGACCCATACTGTGCTGGGACAATAAAGGCTCTTGGCAGTCCTCCTGTTGTTGCTTCCCATCTTTGCCTTTTTGGGAGAGTAAAGGAGGATTCCAGCTGCCCTGGCACTGCCCTGGTGAGCCATTATAGGTTTTCTGTCAGCTGCTCTGGGCAGACACAGTGTTCAGGAATTTTCCATGTTTTGGGCTACAAAACAGTCGTTTTGGTTCTGGCAGGTCTGTCCCTTTTCTTCCTGGTGCATGTTGAGATGAAGAAACTGCTTTGTTTCCCAGCACTATCTAGGGCATCCATGAACAACTTCCCCTTGGCTTAAGTAGTCCTAAAGACCTTTTGTCCCTGACATAATTATAAATGTCCTACTTTGACTTCACAATCTTCGAGCCTTTTTTTCTTACACCTTTTGTTGTCTTTCTGACATTTCTGGATTTGTTGACTTTTTTCCAGCATTTTGCTCTCTTTGGCTGTGTGATGTTGTGTTAATCCCACTGATTTATATTTTTCCTGTGTCTTTATTCCACACCCCAACCCTGAGATAACTCATCATTTTTTGCTCATCAGGTACTTCTGACATGGTAACAAATTTCTTGAAGTCCCTCAGAGTTACTTATTATTCCTGCTCCAAGCCTATGCAATTCTCTTCTATGTCCAGTGAAGTCCATAGCCCTCCCTCAAAAGGTCAGCTAAAGTCATGTTTGTGCATATCAGAACAGAATTTGTCAATGAAAGCTTTCAAAGTTTTTTGAAAGTTTTTCCATGTGTTACTTTGAAAAAAACCTTAGAAACAGAAATATAAAAAGAAGTGAAGGTTTTTTCTGATTCACATTTCTCACTGGAGGAGAGATGTTTATTAACTTAGCAATGCAGGTTTTCCCTTGTACCCACTATCCCAAAAGATCCAGAGAGGTGTTTCTCAGGGGCTTAGGAATGTGATGTCATGGAATGTTTTTCTGAGGCTCTCAGGACCTCTACTTTGAGCATTCACCTACCTGCAAATCTTTCCCATCTTGCCTCAGATCACCAAACCTGCTGTGCCTTTTTAGTTCTACCTGCTCAGCTTTGGTGATATTCCCATCTGCCATATTCCTTCCCTGTAGCTGGGTGGTCAGCCAATATCTTCCTATTCTTGGCTGTCCTTGTGGGATAACAGGAAAGGATCAGAGCCCCTCTTTTATCCAGGATTTCAAAAGTTCAGTCTGCACTTGCCGGATGTCAACAAGAAAAAAGGTGTTATTGAAAGAAAATAGCAAGATGAGGAATAGTATGTAGGACAGCCACATTTATCCATAAAGGTCTCTGCAGTCCAGATATCTGTCCATAATTCAGTGGAGAAAGGAATTTGCCTAGAGAAAGTAGGACAGAAAACTTTAGCCAGGCTAGCATTCCCCTCTGCAAATCCCTGGGAAGGCAGAAGGTGTCAGAGCAGTACATCTCCCATCTCCCTCAAGTCTGCATTACATTTCTGTTCTCCAAGGCATCTGGAAAAACACAGACCAAGCTGTCCTATGTGCATCACATTTAAATTCCATCTCTGAAGGGAGGGAAATGGGGCCCTGGACCCCAAAACCCTTGGAAACAGAATGAGACAAGCCATTGGGGTCCTAACTGAACCAAAAGGGGAAATTTCTGGTTTGGATTTTGAGAAGTTTGCAACACAGGCTATAAAAATTTCCCCAGAGAACTACTGCACTGCAGCAGCCTAGTGCTTGTTGTAGGACATTATAATGGCAGCTGGAGAATTACTGTATGTATATCATTGCAAAATGGTACTGAGCAATATTTGTGAGTATATTCTTGAACATTTTTTCCCTCTGGAAGTGACTAATCCTGTCAGATTTACCCAAAGTTTCTCAGAATGTTGGGTAGTGCCAAGGAGCAAAGCAGCTGGACCATTGCACATACTGCAATGTAGCTGTTAGCAAGCACATCTGGCTTAGGAAACAAAGTTAACCCCCCTCCCCCAGTTTCCCTTCTACTTTAGTTGAATTTCTTGACAATATAAAATTCTTTTCTTAGAGAACAAAGGGCCTCTTCAGTGAAGGAAGGTCATTTCTACTGACAACAGGCTTCTGAATTCTGAATGAGAAACAAACCAGCAAAATACATTATAAATTATATATTTACATATATAAAAATATATTTTATATATTTAAATATAAAAATATATTAACAATATATTGTAAAGAGCACTACACTATCAAAAACATTTTTACAGCAAATGAGACATATTTGAACACTCCAGATTCTTTCTCATAGATGTCACTTGCACAGACACTACCCTCCTCATTATTGTACATGAGATTTGTAAATTCTTCTGCTGGAACTACTGAAATATTCATTTTTAAAAACATGCCAAGGAAAACAGGAATTTTAACATCTTAAGCCTTCCCTAGAGATGGCAGGATTCCCTTGGTCTGTGTTACTCCACAGAGCTGCATGTTATGCCAGTGTGAGGGAGGGGTGTCTCCTCTGGTTTTTTCCACTAACTTCACAGTGAGGAGATCTTTTTCCCCAGACTCCTCTGACAAGTCTTCTTGTTTCCTGACTTTGCCCATCATTCATTTCTGAATCCACCAGGTAGGACAGTTTTGTACAGGGTGGGGAAGAAAAAGTAATTACATTTGCCCAGACTCCTGTGGCAAGCAGCAGATTTGAAAGGAGGAAGCGTGACAGGTTAAGGCTGGTTGTGTCTCCTTCAACTTCAGTCCTTCTTCAGGGAACCCATTGCTTCCTGCCAGCCAAAAGTCTCTGATTCTCATCTGCTCATCTCTCCATTTAGTCTCTGGTTTCCCTCTGCCACCAAGGTCTGTGTGTGGGCTTCTTCTCCTGAAGGAGAAACGTTCAGCTGAGCCACGAGCCCTCTGCAATCAGGGACTGCTCCTCTGCCTGACCCTGACTCAGAAGCAGCTGGGGGCCTTCTCCCCTTGGTGCTTGGCTCCTCTTGCCCCAGGTTCATCTCCTATCACACAGTGCCACGCTGGGCTGCCAAGTATTCCACTTAGGTAACACTTGGCATTTCCAGCCCCAGGGCCTCAGCACTGACGCAATTTCCAAAATTATTTTTTAAAAAGCCACAAATATTTTGAATTCCTAGCAACTGAAAAACCCCAAAAGCAAGAAAGCAGCATTCTTCTGCCAGGAAGGGAAGAGGAAAGGCTGCAATGAGGAGCAGAATGGTAGATTGAGCACTGCTTCATCTTTCTATTCCCTCCTCTTCTTTTAAAGCTTGCTGGTAATTCAAGGTAACGGGAAAGGGAAGAAAGAAAGAGGCAAAAACTGGGGTGGGGAAAATAAATTTTGGAATCCTTTCTTCAGGAGTAGAAGTGGAAAAGATCACATAAAGCAATGCTAGCATCTTTCTTTCTCTCTTCTCTAGCTTCCCACCTCCATAAAAGCCATGTATCAATAGAGGTGAGAAACAGATGCTATTACTTTTTCCACTTCTTCCTTCATTAAAAATAAACAGAGGCATAGTTAATGGTTAATGCTGCTGAGTTCATGGAACAAACAGTTCTCTTTTCCCATCTTGCCTGTAGTTCAATTATGAACTTAGGCTGCCTTCAGGCTACAAAGGGCAAGAAAGCAGGAAATACATATATCCAGAAATGCAGCCAGTGTTTGATGTCTCTGAGCTTAAATTAAATAAAATTGAAGTGGAGAATAAAAGCAATATGCAAACCATGGAGCTTGGAGTCAAATGGAGAAAAGGCAAAAAACCAGGTCTGAGATAGCTGAGCAACATGGAGGACTTCCAAATTCAGCAGTAATGCTAGAAAGCTGTTTCTCTGAAGGTTGTTAGTAAATGATCTTCGAAGTAGGCAGAGATTAAAAAATAAATGAACTAACTGTGGCTGATATAAGTGTGCCTCTGGGGAACAAGCAACTAGGAGGAGAAAAACCGAGACCCCAGGGTCTGGAGTCAGAATAGTGACTGAGAAACTCAAAAGCCAGAGGAGCCAGAGAACAGGATTCATCCTCACACTCCTCCAAAACACCTGGGAAGCCTCAGGATTGCCTTGGAGGGTACTGAAGTGCACTGAAGATCAAAGGTCAGTACTCTCTGTCAGGGAGGTGAAAGCAGAGGTGAAGTACCACTCTGGATAAGGATGCTCATACAAATCTGACGCTCAGCAGTGCCGTAAGCAGGCACTGGACAATGTCACAGACAAAGGCAGCAGCTTTCAACTCCTGATGCTGCAAGAAGGGTGAGGGAGCTTTCTCTCTGGGATACTCCATGGTGAAAGAGGACAGTGTGTGCAGAAGGCTGCCAGAGGGGAAAGAAGGATTTGGAGCTCTAGCACAAACCAAAACTAGCCCCTCAAATATTTCCTTTCAGCGTGACCCACGTTTTTTTTGCAGCTAAAAGTGAATCAGAGCTCCCAATGTCATCATTGCAGTGAAACATGTGAGATCAAGGAATCAATCCAAAGCACACTAAGCATCAGAGAACTGAACCTGGCTTGCCTTTGGATAAAATAAACTACAGGTGCTGTATTTAAAGGATTAAGAACTATCTGACTTCACAGAACATATAGAGTAACTGTTTTCTGAAGAAACCATGAAACATGATGAATGGCATAGCTATGCTTAAAATTGTTATAGATGTAAAATTTATAAGTACCTGATACCACATGCAAATCTAGCTTTTCAAAAGCCAGGTAGCTAGGTAGTCAGGCCAATTTCTAGGAGAAACTCCAGGGAATGTCTAAAAGAGCACTGCATATTGAAAGAATAGTGCACCTCAACATCAGACACATCAAGAGATGGGCAGGATGGAGGTTCTGAAGACACAGTACCTGCATACTGCAGACTCTGAAAATATCTAGCTGAGGCAGAGTAAAAAGAAACTGTAATTTTAACCACTGTGTAGATCCCAGAGAGCTGTCTTCCCAATTGGTGCATTTCCCTGCATCATCTAATGAAAGCATCTTGTTAATCAGCACATGAGTTTCCTAAAACAGTTGAGGGCTAGGTGAACACTATTGGAAGGACACAGTTTTGAGTTGGAGCCTAACTTCTAGGACTGATATTGAAACAGTTAATGGTTTGCTTTAGCTGCAAATAAAACAGTTTTGAAAGAGGAAAAAATCCCCAGGCAAACAACCACCCCAAAAAAATAAAAGAAATGAAAATTCCAAATACCTACTTTTCAGTTTTAGGTCTTTAATATATAAAGACGATAATTAAATTTAGATATTTGCATCCAGATCATAGCCAGTAATATTTACATATGTATCCCAAAATCTAACTGTCTTGATGCAAAAGGATCCTTAAGAAACAACAAAAATAAATAGAAACTTGTGGCACAGCACCTCATCAACTTTGATATATTGATATACACTTAAACCTAAGACTGAGCAAGAGAAAGAAAAAAGCCTTTAGAGATGTTGGAAGATTATCTCTTGTTATTAGAATAACCATGGACTTTCAAATAGAAGCCAAAGTGCATTATTCAAGCCCAAATGCACATTTATGTTTTGGAAAAGAACCCAGATACTATTGTGAAACAAGATGGAGATAATACATATTCCTTTATTTGGTTTTGGTACCATTAGCACAGATTATGAGTGGGATGAATTAATTTTGAAAAAAAGAAAAGCATAATAGTGTATTATGCATGGTCCAAGGACAGCATGTCATTAACTTCATTATACACTTGTTATGTTACTAATTGAAATGTCCTATTAAACAAAGTCAATACTTAGAGTCTTTTCCCTAGCTGACTAGTGTGATTGGCACAAAAGCTGTTGTGATTTACTTAAATTTTTACTATTTTTTTCTTTGCTAAAATACCTAGTCTTTTCTCTGTGAGGGATCTGACCACTAGTTGGCATTGTTACTTCACTCAAATAAATAGCCTTTAAATGAGATGTTCAGCTACAAAACCCGACCTCTTGCATTTTTGAGCTCCAAGTTTCATTTTGCAACATCTGGAGATGGTGATGAGGGGAAAAAGGGAGGAACAAGTAATATGTGATTGGAAAATTATTTCCCCTTCCCCACCCTGTGTATCTCTTTCAGCAAATTTTTAGTTCTACCTTAAATTCCAAGAGTGAAGCAATATAAAGTGTATCTGTGGAGGGAAAAAGTCCCAGACCAAACCACAGATGTAATCATGCACACTTAAGTGGTACAGTCCAGGCTGTGAGTGTAAACCCAGTAGTATTCCCAGGTCAGGAAGCTTAAATAACAGAAAAACAACTGTCGAATGCAAACATGAAATAGAAGAACCTTATACCCCATGAGCTGCTCCTTCTGCTATCCCAGTGCTTTTAGTGGTGCCTTGTGCTCTGAGCTGCTCGTAACAAAGCAAGTGCCAGCTTCTCTACATGGAGATTCTGTCATTTATCCAATAAATAGAGGCTATTTTTCTCATTTTACCAAAAAAAGCAGGGTGATACCTTCATGAGTTAGAGTGCAAAGAGGCCTTTAGGGCAGAATCTGCCTGTGCTGCTCAGCCCCTGGTCCATTCACTCTCAGGGTGCTTTATCACACACCGGATGGGATGTGGGATTCCTCCCGGCTGTGCTGCCCAGAGCTCTGGTAGCTCTGCTGGGTGAGACTGGGCAGCCCCTCTGAGGCTCAGCAGCACAAGTGGTTCTGGAGGTCCCTGCAGACAGGGAAGTGGAAAAGAGAACAGGTTGTTTGTCTGTCCCATCAGAGGGAGAAGGAAGGGGGATTTTCACCTTCTGGAGCCTAACTTCTAGGGCTGATATTGAAACAGTTAATGGTTTACTTTAGCTGCAAATAAAACTTCCTTTCAATTAAACTTAACATTTCTGTGATATAGAAGCAAGATTTCAAAAATATCCACTTCTCAAAGGAAAACCAACACAACCTGAAAGAGCTGCTTTAGAACAATAAGAAAGATGTAATCTCTGTAATACTGCAAATCCTGGCTCATACACAAACCCACAGACTGACACTGCTTGCACATTAACTACAGTGAGTCACAGTAATGTTCTCAAATTAAATCCTCATCTACACTACTGACACACTTTAAGGCCTTAGGTATGTCTCATCAACGCTCTTGAGCTCTAAAATACACATAACACTTACCCAGCATTAGAGAGATTAATTCATTAGTGCCTGCGAAGTGCTAGGTAAATGTTTACAACAATTAGCAACCAGCAGGATGTTTTCATCACCAAAACAGAAAGAAATAGAAAATGCAAGCAACACCAATGTGAATAGTGGAAAATAAAAGCAAAAACTTCCTTCCATTCTAATGAAAGTTTCAAAGGCAAAACAATAAAGAGCAGTCGATCAACCAGGCAGTGGTTTTGAGTAACCTAAGTGACTTGACATCAAGTCTTTCAGCAAGTACACTATACTGATATACAAGAAAATTAAAGCAGTTATTATAACTGCTTTGCCTATAGGACTTCCTGAAGTCTCATGATAGAAAGCAACTGATTCCACAATACCCAAGATATCCCTTGTTGATCTAGATTTAATTAAATTAAGCCACTCACAAAATTCTGCTATGCCACAAGGCAATCCATGAATGATCACAGAAGCTATAGCAAGCCATCCCCAAATTCTCCACTATTGAATATCTTAGCAACTGCTTTCTTTTGAAGGAGCTGTACATTAGAAATTCTCAATGGGTTGGAGTGAGCAGATGTAATGCTGCTTCAGACACCCATGTTTGCAGTCTAATCTCCCTCCTCTCAAGGAGAAGCAACTAAAGAATTTGTGATGGCTCCTAGTTTATAACACAGACTGGAGTCTGATATCCAATTGTACTCATTATCAAAATCTATATAAATGCTGTCCACTTTATTTAGCATTAAAAGCTTCCACCCTTTGAAGATAAACAGGTTAACAAGCTTTAAAATCATTAATGAAGTAAGGCTTGAGGAATATCTCTCTGAGCAGCATAAACATTGGCTCAGCTAACATCTCATGCCATCAACGAAGAAAGATCACTAGTGCAGACCCAGGCCAAGATGCTGTGGGAAATAAGTGGAAGGCAATAACAGCTGGAAATATTTGGCACATACAATAAAGTTTTGAAACCCTTTGGATACTGGGTTTCCAAGCTCTTTTTTTTTTTTTTT
>VZRX01003490.1:133848-165902 GCA_013398075.1 Notiomystis cincta
TAAACCACAAAATATTTCATTAGCACTTGTGTGAGAAACAACGTCAGAAACACCCAGGTGTGGTATAAATGACATGGTTACCTGCCATGAAATGATACAAACATCCCTCTCCTTGCTCCCTCTCCCCCTCCAATTTGCAGAATGCAAGTAACAGCACATCTGTGAGCTGGGTAGGGATACATATCTGTCTGCATTTATTACAACTGAAAATCCAGTCTTCTTAGGGCACTTTGCTAATTAAATGGGCTTTACACAATTGTGCTGTACGTCTGTCCAGCTTTGCATTTCCTGATGGTTTCTGAACACAGCGAGCAGTTTTAGCCACATTTGACAGAGGGATTGAGGTTCCAAATTCCTACAGTGCCATAGGAGATTTGCATGATGATAGAAGACACCAGCAAATTGCACTGTGAAGGGAAATGCTGTGACAGGGAATCAGCAGCTCCTTGCTGAGTTGGTTCTTGGGGGATGCTCAGAACTGGGCATCCCACACAACGCCTTTTGGCCATGCACAAGTTTGCAGGAACATGACATGTGTATGCAGGGAGAAGAAAGGCAGGAAACAGTGAAAGGGGAGCAAACCTGCTGGTGGAGGCCTCAGAAAAGATGCAACTGTTAAATCTGGAGAGGTTTTAAAAATTTATTGTATTTATTTATTTTTGCTGGCAGAAGGTTGGTGTGTAGGATGCAAGATGTGAGCGAACTAAATTTCTGCGGCTCAGAAGAAAAATATCTTTTCTCCCACTGCAATTGTTACTAACTATTTAGACATGCCACTCAATCAGATGGAACCTGTTTATCCACTGATCCACTGGTCAGCTGGATGGGGGGATGGGAAAAGTAAGGACAGAAACAGTCCTGTACTGTGGCACAGGAGTCCCAGTCGCTGCATGGACCTGGCTGTGCTTACTCCACAAATGTAAACAGAAAAGATTATTCCCGTCCCAAAATACACCCAAAAAAGCCCTAAAAAACCAAACCAAACCAAACCAAAAAAATAAAAAAACCCCTCCACCATAAATATTTTTCCCGTCTGCCCTAAAATAGTGAAACCCAAAGTAAACATAAACCAGCCACCCTCTTTAATGGTGATTATAGCCTTGCTGGATTCTGTGCACAATAACAATGGTTTGAATTTGTTAAAGGTCACAAGGAAAAGTACAGCAACAAGACCTTGTAGCTGGCAGCATGTTTTTATTCCTCAGCTTAAAGCACACACAGTAGCTGGCTACACAGCAAGTGCTTTTAAACAGCAATCTACAGAAGAAAAATATCTTTTCTCCCACTGCAATTGTTACTAACTATTTAGACATGCCACTCAATCAGATGGAACCTGTTTATCCACTGATCCACTGGTCAGCTGGATGGGGGGATGGGAAAAGTAAGGACAGAAACAGTCCTGTACTGTGGCACAGGAGTCCCAGTCGCTGCATGGACCTGGCTGTGCTTACTCCACAAATGTAAACAGAAAAGATTATTCCCGTCCCAAAATACACCCAAAAAAGCCCTAAAAAACCAAACCAAACCAAACCAAAAAAATAAAAAAACCCCTCCACCATAAATATTTTTCCCGTCTGCCCTAAAATAGTGAAACCCAAAGTAAACATAAACCAGCCACCCTCTTTAATGGTGATTATAGCCTTGCTGGATTCTGTGCACAATAACAATGGTTTGAATTTGTTAAAGGTCACAAGGAAAAGTACAGCAACAAGACCTTGTAGCTGGCAGCATGTTTTTATTCCTCAGCTTAAAGCACACACAGTAGCTGGCTACACAGCAAGTGCTTTTAAACAGCAATCTACAGAAGAAAAAGGAATTAATGATGCACGGTTGAGCAAGGTAAACTGATAGATAAAAGTGTGACTTCTACCCTCTGAATTTCATGGCTATTTTACCTGTGCCAAAGCCATCAGGGAAAAAAGGTAAATAGCACTTCTCCTTGGCTGTACAACCTCAGCAGGAGGATCTCTCCTGCTGTCATGTCTCTTGCATACAGAGCTCTGCTGTAACACAGTGGCACAAGGAATATTCAAAGAATCCAGAAAGTGCTTCTCTCCCATGGTATTTTTTTATGCACCAGGAAGGAGGAATAACAGAGGCAAAACAAACTTGTATTCAATCAGTACAGCATGACAAGTACTCAGTTGTACTCCAGGCCTTTGCTTGAGTAAACAGCAGTGTGCCTGTGAAATGTTCAAAACAAAAACATAAATAGCCTTTAAAGACACAAAGTGTCTGTATAAACAGAGGATGGGGGAACACTATTCGATTACCAACACCTTTGGATGGAAAAAGAAATCAGCAACTCTCTTTGGCAGGAATGGGGACTGGGATACAGATCCTGCAGCAAGGCTTCCTGCAGTCCCCAGAAATCACACTGCAGATGCCCAGGTGCCCACTTGCCACACAATACCTACCCAATATTGATAACCAAATAAGGAGCTAAGAAACAGCTGTAGACAAAACAGCCTTAGACAGAAGGCAGCAAAAAAAGAGACTGAAGGCACTGCTGCTATCCTAGATCCCTTCAATAAGCAGGAAACCTCTTTAACAAAGTTTGTTACATAGTTTAGGGGGACAAATCTCTGCTGATCCCTACAAGAAACGGGCAGAAGTCTGAGCATGGGATTACCAAAAAATAAATACAGTGCAAGCAGTGATCTGGTTTCCTTTTGAACACAGCAGTTAAACATGGATTCTTATCTTCAGGAATTCTCCAAATTAGTTACACAATCCCTTCCATTGGGCTTATCATACTCAATCTCCCAACAATTTAAACTCCTTTCTCCTTCCAGTCCTGTTTAGACCTTCATGCTATGAATGTTCAGGAACCTTGCAGTTTCTGGCCTAAATTAACTAGATAATAAACAATCAGTCTGGGATTAATATTATACTTTTTTATAATTACTTTTCCTCCCTGTTACATAACCCTCCAACCCATTTACAAATAGTTGTCCTATCCCCTTATAAGCATCTGCCAACCAGGCTATAGAAAGCAAGACATTTTTATCTCTTTTTAAGAAATAACAGGGAAATGTTTAATCCATCCCATTCTTCTAACCAACATACTAATCCTTGCTGGTACCTGTCTAAATCCAAACTAGGCTCTGTTAAAGCCAAGTGATCTCAGCTGTACAAAAAACTTTATCATGGTCACTTACAATGGCTTGGGTATCTCTACAAAACCACCTTGCTTAGTGTGCCCAAAAAGTACATTATCCTTTTTACTTCTGCTCCACACTGGTTGCTCAGACACCCACAAATTTGATTAACCATCATATCCATCTCTTTTTTCTTCTTCTGTGCTTTTATCTGTTTCAAAGACCCAGCAGCAAGTAGGAGCAAGACAGTTCACTTCAGAGATGGCTGCTGGGCTGCTTCTGCCCTGCCACAGGGCTCATGGAATGAATACATGTTGTACTCTGGGCCACTTTCTTTAACCAGTGGCAGGATTAGCACACAAGGAGAATGGATTATTTCTCAAGATTTAGATATTGCAGAAATACAGTTGTCCTCTGCAACAAGGAATTAACTTTCTCAATATTCCTACATCAACAGATACTTGTGGTTACATGTAAATTGAGAGGGAAAAATTCATGTAGTTTTTCTTGCAAAGTAACCAACAGGGAGTAACTTTTGCATACAGATAAGTGAGACCCCACCTGGAGTACTGCATCCAGTTCTGGAGCTCTCAGCATGGCACAGGTGTGTTGGACTGAGCCCAGAGAAGGCCCACAAAGATGCTCAGAAGGATGGAGCACCTGAAGAGCAGAAGAACCAATAACAAATGAACCAAATGCCACTGGAATTTACAGAAATGTGAAAGCAAAACTCCAGGGACATTCTCCAAAAAGAGGTTTACAACTGCCAAACACAATACAAGTGAATGACCAAAAAAGAGCAAAGGACTCATTGAATTGCAAATTGGCCTTTCAGCTGTACTGCCCTTTTGTGGCTGCTGAATGCCACCAGAAAGCTCACAACCATGATTAACACTACAGATGTAGGAACAAGACCAATAGCACAATTTTTTTAAGTTTCATATACATGAGATTGAAATGACATGTTTCCTGTGAAACATTTTAATTAGTTAATTAGCTTCAAACACATGATCATGCTCACAATGGTCTCAGGGAAAAGTACAAGTTTTTGGCTTTCAGCAGATCAAGGACATAAAGAATTATATGATAATATTATCTTAGACTTGAGAAGAGCCAGAGATAAGATTTCAGCATCTTCTTAAATTTGAATTATGGTCCACTTCTGTATTGCATGGCATCACAGGGGAAAGAAATAAAATATTATCTGAAAACATGGCTTTTGAGTGACCTCAGACACTCAGCTGTTTGTGACAGACCCGAGGCTGAGAGTTGTGCTCTGCTGTATCCTTGCCACAAGTTGGTTTGGTCATGGCCCGGACTGTGACACCGACAAACCAGGAACCGAGGAAAGCAGGATGTCTTCCTGCACACTTGGCTCGTGAGAGGAGTGCACTACAAAAGCACCCTACTACCTGTCCTGCTGATTAGCCAAAGACAAGGCTTTTGTGCTACCCTGCCACGACACAAACTTTATATCAACTACTAATTTCCTCTCTTTCTGACATTCGCATTTATTTACGAAATACATAAGCAAAGCACTACTGAGCATCAAGGAAGCACTTCCTTTGCTCATGATGCCAAGTCTCCTTCGAGCCAGTAGCTGAGCCCTGAGAGCTCCTTTTCCCTCTTGGCTTCATGCTTCAAATAAATCTGTGAGATGTTTCTGCAAGCTGTCCTTGGCTGTTGCTCTCCCAGACCCACACTTCCATCATCATGAAGATCATCATGATCTTTGGGTTTTGTTTGGCTGCTCATAAATTCTGCCCACAACATCATTAAGATTTCTGTAAGACTTGCACTTTGAACAGAGAATATCATTATTTTATCTGTGCCAGGAGAGCCAAATAACTTTTTTACACTTATGAAAATTTCACCTAACTCTTCTATCATTGCTTTTTCCACAGACTGTACATTCCTCCCCCAGTCACAGAGCATTTCTGATGATCAGCTACAAGAAAAGGCAAAGGACCATCCCTTTTGCACCTTTGCTCACTGCTATGTTAATTTCTGCACAGGAGTCAAAGGGACAATCATGGTCTTGGGCCTGAATCTACAGCCAAGGCAAGCTCTGTGCTCCCTTTGAAAGGGGAACATCTGGCCAGGCACCAGGCACCAGAGATACTGAGAGCAATGGAATTAGGCAAAGCTGAATTAATCCTCTCCCAGGCCTCCCACCCCCTCACTAAAAGCCTTGGGAAAGCTCAAATCCAGGCTTGATCTTTAGGTACGATATGCGTCAAGGCCACAAAGTGCAAGCTTGCAACTAAAGGTGCTTTGAATACACAACAGATTTCCCAGATGGGAATTTCCTCCATTATTATTTTTAATTTTCCATTTCCTAACATTCAAATACCAAAGAATACATCCAAGCATACTCAGCTTTGAAGAGAGCAGTTAGGCAAGGACTAAACGAGGAAAGAACACTTGGCCTTCCACAACACAGCCATTACATTAACTCCTCTGAGAGCTGGTCTTTTGAATCCAAACATAGTTTGTTTTTTTAAAGTCACTAGTGATTACCAGGGGAAGAAAATAATTGTTGGGAAAAGCTTGGTTAATTCAGTGACCAACATAACATTTAATTCCATCCCAAGCTTTCTGTGGAATAATACATTGTGAGATGATGGCAATGCTGCACTCCAAGGGTCAGCCTCAGAAAAAACCCAGTCACCCAGAAATTCAGTTCAAATGAAAAGCACAATTATTTTCTGGAATCGAGTGACTGGCAGACAAACAGCATTAGGTTTGAACTCTGGCAATATAAAAAGACTTATTTTTAAGTATAAACAAATTCTATGTATAAACAAATTCTATGTACAAGTATAAATAAGAAACACCTCTTCAAAATGTTCTGTGGGCTTCAGGACTAAAAAAACCCTACCTAGTTTTTAGAGAAAAACTTTAAAAAATTAAATCTATTCAAGAAACCCTAAAAATATGCAGATAAAACCCTAGACTATCACAACATCTTGTCTTCTTACTTTCATTACCACTGAACACCACAAAATAAAAAATGGAAAAAACCAAAATCTTTCTTAGGACCCTTCCAGACCAAGCTGTATGCATCAGCTGAGGACTCACAGATCTTCTTCTTTTAAGCCAAGATTGCTCCAGCTGAAAGCTTTTTACAGTCTACAGTTTGATCAGAAAGGTATAGCAAAGGGCAATGGCCAATATAATGAGAACCTAAATGTAATTTGATGTTTCGACAGTGTAACTGGTATTTTCTGAAAGAACAAGCACATCAGCATCACCCACTTCAGCTACAATCCTTCTTCACTCAGAGTGAGGTATAAGTAATGAGACTAAATACAAACCTTGGCAGCACTGCCAATGCCCAGGAGAAGAGGCCTGGCTCTTCCAAACCCACAAATCCAGAAAGAAGCCCCATAACCTTTGACAAATGCAAAAATGTTACATGGAAATAAAAACTCAGCTGTTTGTCTGAACAAATCACCACAGTAAAATGTGCTTACAAGCAGAAAACTTGATCTGTAGTCAGGAGATGTTATAATATTTTCAGTAACTGGATGCTTCTGCAATTCCAGCAATACTTTTAATCAGATTTACTGACTGTGTTTTACAAAATGGTCATGGAGAGCCAAAAGGAGCTCTCATCCACCCTGTGTGCCTCTGCCAGCATAACAGTGATTGCTGCCTCATTAGGAATTACAGAGCACGATGATTGGAAGAAGCCTTTTCACTCTACAGGAAAGCAAGGAAGGAAAACACAGGTGAATTTGCCCTGAAATAGAATTAGGGGGGGAAAAGCATTTCCTTCTCTTTTCAGAGTGTTTCTAGTTGTTGTATTTTTATTATAGTACAATTTGTTTTAAATACCAGAAAATGCCATTCCCAGAGTGAAGAGAAACTGAAATACTGAAAAGTTCTCTGATCTTGGCCCATCAGTGAAAGCAGTTTGAAATGTCTGCTTGTACTAAATGTTTTGTTTGGGTAACTTCCACTAGGGATTAAGTCTAATGCTTTATTTCCATTAGAATGTCCTTTGAACAGGATTTTATAAAAGCTTAAATGAAATGAGAAAACACTTGGGTCAGAACTTGTTCATAGCAGTGTTTCTTCAGGACTTGATTAGCCTGGGATTGAATGAACTGCATTCTATCAGCTGACAATCAGTAAATAAAAGTCTGGGCAATTATGTTTTATTCAGTTCAGCGACCCTTTCACAGCAACTCCAGCAAAGGAGCTTTGTAAGCAAGAATGTGAAGCCATTCACTGAGAGACATTCACTTTCACAGAAAAGGACACTTTTGCTTGCTGATACTTCCACAGTCATGCATACAGTCAGCTGAAAATAAATGTGGCAGATTTTCCAGGCTATGGGCCAAGTTTTGTTCACATTTAGGCAGGCCTGTACCTGGGTCATATCTATCATTTCACTGAATTTAAAAACAAAACTAAACTTAAAACTGAATCAACAAAAGTATTGTCTGGGTCTCTGAACACAGCAGAGAATGAAAAGACATTTAAAAGTGTTTGAAAAGAAAATTCTCCTCCTTTAAAACTTCATTTTATGGAATAATAAATTAAAAAGAAATAATAAAACTGACAGCAGGAAAGTGTGAGAGAACATCACCTCTTGTTCCACATACTTTAAATCATAATCCAATCTCTAGCTTCTAGGGATTGGTATAAATCCTGCAGTATGACGTGTATTACCTCTCCAAACTTTTGTTCCTATTATTTATGATGTCTCTTCTGGTATCACTTTTTCTTTCCACAATGAGCTGCAAAGAAGTGCAGTACACAAATATTTCTGTGGTCACAGCAGGTCTTAAAAAACCCCTTATACAGAACATTTTCCCTGCAGGATGCTCCAGCTGGTTTTCAGCATATGAATGTGACAGAGGACCAAAGCAGTAATCCCTAAAAGAGGGAATAGTGTCAGGAGAAATATGTTGCCAGAGTACAATGTGCTTTCTGACAGCAGTGAAAATTTTAATCATGACAGCACCAGAGCATATGACTCCATGGTTAGCCCTGGAAATTTGTCCTACAATAAAAACGTCTCTATATTTCTTCTTACATTTTTAGCGGGGGAAAAAAAAAAGCTACTCCCCTGATTTGCACTAAATTACAGCTCCAGGCAAAAACTTCAGCAGAAGAGAAACATTTTTGACCAACCACTTTTATCTGTACACAAGATACAATCAGCTTCTGTTGCAGAAAGTCTCCAGCACATTCAGTTATAATTTCATCCAAGGTTAACTAACATCCCTCACCCCTCCCCACCCGAAACCTGGTCTTGCTCTGGAACAGGCTGGTGATTTTCCACTCTCTGTACAACACAGTCTCTGATGTTTGTCAGGTGTCTTGGCTACATGGAGCAGGATTTTCTAACCAGACAATTCATTTCTCCATGATGCACCACACTTAAAACTCTGCCCTCCTCAGAGGAAGTCATGTCTGAAAATAAACCCTACCTGTTTGTTTTATTTATTTCAAGAAAACCAGATATTAATAAGTTATTAAAATAGCACCCTTACCCCCACCAATATTTGCTTTAGTATTCATCTGAAGTCTTATCAAACCCCACTGCTTTTTGATTGCATGTAGGGGGCAAAAGAAAACTATTTTACAGAACATGGTAAAATAAGTGAGGGGCAGTTGTTGTTAAGCAGAGGCTCTCACCATGCAGCCTTCTCCTCCCCATGCTTGCCTTTCTCTTCCCCCAACCTTTACCATGCCCCAGAAATTCAACTTGCTCTTAAGAAAGCAAACCCAAACCACCCCATTTCAGGTCTTTCTTCCCATCCAGTCCCTACACCACCATCTCCTTCCAGCCCCACTTCCCTCTCTCCTTCAACACAACACTTCTGGACCAGCTGCACCCTTTCTTGCCATCTTCATGGGCAGAGATGGAAGAAATGAGCTCAAAACAAGCCTAAATGCTGACCTAACAGCAGGCCTTGCAGGTACACAGATGACCTTGGATATCATTGCCATCTACCTGTACTGTTTACATTCATTCCAAACACCTGCAAAACAACAGCCAGCAGCTCCTGAGGGAGCACTGAACCCTGTGCAGAGACATACCAGCCTGGGTTTCCTAGGAATCCCTCCACCTCCCAAAAAGCAACAAGTGGTATCTCCTCTGGTCAAGGCCAAGAGCTGTACATAAAGCTTATTTCAATCTCAAATCCACTGCATTTCCTGCTTTACTTTATGCATCTTCATCAGGCACAACCAGATTCAGAGAAAGACTTGTTGCTGCAATTCCCATGCAGGGAAAGTGTTTGCCAAAAGCAGAACCCAGAAGTTCTGCTGCAATCTGTCTGGCAAGATTTTCCCCTCATCCTTTTAAAGGTCTTGTATCCTCCAACACATTTTTTTCCCTCTGGTGTTCCTAAATCTGTTTTAAACTGCAGTGGTTTATTTGAACACGCAGGTGTGGCTTCTCTAACCATCTGGTAAGGCCCACAGGAGTGAGGAAGATACCTGCCCAGCATCCTCCTGTTTTCTCAGATTTGACTGAGGGGCTCACAGAACCTGAGTTTATCAGGATATGTACACAGTTAAAATAATTTTAACTGTTCTGAGTTCAGAGCAACAATCTTAAGACATAGTTTATTTGTTTATCAAACAGCATAATGATGTCCTGGGAAACTTTTTAAGTTGCTTATATCCTGTGAAGTGACATCACTGAAATGAAACAGCAGGTCACAGTGTCACAGCTGGAAACCTTGAATCCATCATAACAAGACCTTCAAGCTTCCAATTCCAAAGCTCTGGAGTGCTCAAGTATTTTTCCCCCTAAGGGTATTATCTAAGGATTCTGCTTTCCATGGTTCATTGTGAATAGGACTTGGTACTGAGCTATTGATAGGGTATCTCTGGAAACTCTGACTGTGAGAGCACTGTGTATGGAAAAGCAGAGTGCCAGCAGCTGAGGTGCAGTCCTGTCCAGCCCTGAAGGCAGGGTCACATTGCTGTGAGGTGCCTACAGGCTTCAGAACTGTAGGAAATACAAGCAAACAGTCCAAGCTGGATGACGGATAAATCCAGGCTTAGGTAAGGGAATAGATGCAGGCATTATTTGTGCATACATGGCAGAACAAGAGAAGAGGATCTGTGTGAAAGAGACGTCCAGCCAGGCAGAGGGCACAGCCATCCACACAAATGTATGGAAGACATCCCTAATAAAGAAACATCCTATGTCCAGCTTTTTCCTATTTGACCAGTGCAATTCAATGTTCTTACATCTCTATGATGTTACAGACAGTGAGAGTGGTAGAAGAATAATGCTGAAGTAATTTGGACAGATCTAAGGACTCAAGCTTCAAATTGATGTGAAAGTAATCTTGAACAGCAATGCAGACAATTTCTGCAAATGCTCTGTGTGAAGTCATCTGCAGGGAAGGAGATTTTGACTGTCTAGCATCTGTTGTCTAAACAGTCTCTTACCTACTGAGGCTGCTAATGGGGACCATATTTATGTCAGTAGGTTTGCTACAAAAGTGGCATCTAGCTCATGTGGAAACCCACATCCAGCAGGATTTTTATGACCACTTCTTGAAGGTGCAAATTTCCACATTTTCTCACCAACCACAGAATGGTTCAGTTTTCCCCCCCAAGCCCGTTTTGTGACTACAGTTCATCTCTACAATTTATATTTTCTTGAAACTCACTTAGATGCATCTATAGAGGGGAAAAAAATTAAGTTAAAAACTTCAACAAGCAAGCAAATAAACAAAACCATTTAGAAAAATCTTCCAAAGACAGACAGAATTTCCTGTATGGCCCACTGGTCCAGCTAGGATTAATCAGCCCAATAAGAAAGATTATTAAACCTTTATTAAACAACAAAAAAGGCCTGAGAAATTTCAACATGATCTGGAGGAAGAAAAGTTAAGTAATGAGTGTTCTTGCCCTCACATATAAAACACAAAGGATTATTTCTTAAAGATAAAACCCACAAGAATAACTATTTTAGTGCCAATTTCAGTTGCCTGGAGAACAAGAAGTAACCTTATACAATCTCAAGTAAGTCTGATAGAGTCAGCTATCCATTAGCTGTAGCCACTTGTTATTTTTTTAGCACTACATGTCATGCCCCAGTGAAAAAGGGGGAGATGGTGGAAATTGAAGGAGTCCTTCAAAGAAGGAAAAGAAGCATGAAGCAGTGAGGTGGCTCACCCAAGAAGTTTTGAACAGAAGGAAGAATGAAGTTAGATCTTTACAACAGTAGCAACCAAAGCAGAAAATAGTAATTTCTCCTCTCATCTGTCTGTATCTGAAATACCTGCACCCAGATTCACTATGGACCAGCAGAGAATTTTGCCTATAGAAAACTCCATAAGGAAAACCAGGTAAACACTCCATTTCTCACTACATAAGGGTAAAATTAATGGATAAATATTAATATAATTCCTGGCAAATGGGGAAGATATCTCTGTCCAATAAAGTACTGCACTAAAAAGAAAGAAAAATTCTGAAAAAAATGTTTTTCAAGGATATGCACAGCTTTCTGCACCTCTAAAAGCTACTGAGAGAATATAAAATCTCTTCCCAGCATTTCACACTCTCTCCCATAACACATTTAAAGAGAAACAAATAAGTTGTATGGGACAGTGATGAGCCTCTGAACAATCCTCCTTTTCATCAGGATCCAAACTGGGTTTCAAAGGCTGCTTGAGACATGCCTAGCTATTTCTGTTCCTCAGCAATACAGTCATGGAAAGTTTTCCATGTACCACAGCAAGGCCACAGAGCAAACAGTTTATCACTGGAGTGTCTGAGCTTGCACGATAAAAAACAAACAGGGAGTAATATATAACAAAACCTTGAAAGCGGAATTTTGGACGCTAATTACCTGGTCAGAAGATCTTTTGAATGGGCTGTGTGAGCTAATAAATTTCTTGTTAGGGAACAAGAACAAGTCTACTTTGTCTGGACTCTAATCTTGGGTTTGTAGCAGATTGTTATCAGTGCTTTTCCCTTGGAATTCAGTTTCTCTGCACAGATTTAAAAGAATAAGTCTTTTTTTCTTCCTCCAAGGCAATTGCATGTAATATAGCTGCTCCTACTTTTTGCCCATATTTGGGGTGAACAGCAACTGGCTTAATTTTCGCTTATGCTTTGGTTTCCTTGGGCTTTCCAGCAAGAAGAGCCTGTAGAATTCCTACAGAAGGCCTCTCACTAAGTACTTTCTCTTTCCTTGTTCTTCTGTGCAGTTTTAGTGGGGAGCCATTAGATGCATGCCCTGTATCTTTGGGAGCTGGTGGAAGGGAGCTCAGGGTAGTTCAGGGCAGAAGGTGAGGGAGTCTCCTGGTGGCTCTTGAACAGCTGTATTCAAGAGCAAATGGGCAAATTCAAGTCCAGTGGCTCTTGCTGTGCCACATCTCACAGCTAAGGACCAGCAGAGCCTACAGCTCTACAGCTGCCCTCTGGCACCCCTTGGCTGGCCAGGTGCCAGAGCACCAACCTGGGGACGACAATGACAACATTACTGAAGAACTATGGCTTGGCCAAAGATAAAGTGATTTAAAAATACAGGGAATAAAATGAGGATTGGGACTTGGGATTTCTCTATTTTTATACAAATCCAGAGGAAATCACAGAAAGCAAGGATGACTTGCCTCCCCTTAGGGTGGAGTGAGTCAAGACGACTACAGAATTGGAAGATCATTTTGTCCAGCCTCCCTGCAGTAACTGGGAATATCTTCAAAGCTTGGCCTTGAATGTTTCCAGGGATGCAGCATCCACCACCTCTCTGGGCAAACTGTTCCAGTGTTTTACCACTCTTGTAAAAAACTTCTTTAAAAGTACTTTTTATAATTTCTGTAAAATAACTGTGGCCACTTGTTTTTATGTGTTTCCTGTAAGTCTACCCATATCTTCCCCTTGTTTTGTTATCTAAACCAATCTTGCTGAAATACTAAGGGAAGGTTCCCTTGACCCTTCTGTGATCATGTTATCACAAATAACAGTAATTAAGACTTCTCCAAAAGAGCAGATCTGCCAAACCAGCCCAAGGATGCTGAGCTGAGTGGAAAGTACACACTGATCAAATATTTGCCATTGCTGATGGAGAGCGAGTTGAGAGGTGGCATTTCCATGACACTTTGTTCTTGTAAAGCCAAGAACTGTTCTATAACCTTTGAATGCACCTTGAAATTGTTAATCTCACACCAGAAGTAAATTGAGAGATTTGGAAAAGATGCAATTATTTATTCTCAGTCCACAGTATCACACAAAAATAACTCCTGTTAGGAAATATCATTAATAAATAAATCCTTGTGATGACTGTGAGAAATAACTGATCATATCAAAAGAATTTACAGCCTAAGAGCAGGGTGACATAGCAAATCCATGCAAGGTTATCTTGATCTGTCCTGTTGTAATAGGCACATGTGCTTAGCTGAAAGTTTATTTTAAAAACCATACTCATATTCCAAAAGCCAGCTAAGAATAGTAGTCTACAAATAGAAGGTTTCCATATCATCCATTAGCCAGAGCTCCAGGAATAGCACTGTATAAAAATCAGGGAATTAACACATTTTTACCACTTCCATCCTGCACTGGGTTATTTCTTATGAAATCAGAGTTCTCATAAAAGTTGCTGATACAGATGTGGCCTGGAGTGCAGATTGGTTGGACCTGAATATAAAGCAAGCAGGAACAAAAAATGCCATGTTCAAGGAGGAAACAGTGAAAAGACACAAAATACAAATGAAAGGTTCAGCACAAGAGATGAAAATAATTTCAGCTGCTGATTTTTCTGGCAGAACACAAGTCCAGTTTGTCTCTTTTAAAAATGCATATGTACCCTTCTGAACCAGCTGCCTTCAGCCTCCTTTTTGCTCCTTTGCAACCCTACTGGGATGCATTGACATATAAACACACTACCTTTATCAGGCATCACAAAGTACCTCAATTCTGTCTAGTTCTTTTCTTTTGGAAAAATGCAAGAGTGCTACATATCCTAAATTTTGTCTAATATTTTGTCTGATATAGTTTAAGGATGTTCCAAGTGATTTAAAACAATAACAAGGGTTGTCATGAGGAGAACTCAGTGCATTGAGTGAATTGTTTCTTCTGTTAAGGAAGAAGAGCTACTATGGAGGAGGGAGATAAAGGCCAAAAAAACCCAAATCAAAACAACAACAACAAAGAGCAACACCAAAGACTCTCCAAAAAGTAGAGAAACCTCACAAGACCATAGAAAAAAAAAAAAAACAAAACCATTCACCACTGAGCCCAAACTATTTCACCTGCAGCCTGTGGGATCTACAGGTTGTTTAAAATATGGTTAGGTTTGTGATATATGTAGGTTTCACTTATCCTTTTATAGCTTATTTTATTCTCAATCTGCATTTTATTGTCACAGGTATTGAATAATTTTTAGCACACAGAAGAGGAAGTCAGGTTTATTGGGGTGACTTTAAACAGACTCCACACTCCTGTGCCTCCATATCTCTGCAGAGACACATAATTTATCACAATAAGCAAAGCAATTTTGAAATTGCTGTTAAGGAAAGGCAAGTCCTACGTGGTGATTTCCCTGAATCAAAGTGCCTCATAAAATGGGGAATTACATAAAACTGCTTTCATTTTGCAGAATGAGAGAATGACAAGAGAAAGATTTTTGATCACAGCTTAAATGCAAATTCTGCATAATTCTCACAGCATCCCTGCCCACCTCCATCAGGTAAACATCAGAGGTTTTTAGAAGTGTTTGTAGCAGTCCATGCACCTCTCACTGGAGCATCATAAAATTCCAATAAGAGCAAAAACAAGCAAACAAATAACCTCTCATTTGATAGAGAGATTGGAGTAATTCTCCTGCATTAACCCAACCTCACACCACAGAACATCCATTTTTCTTCAACATTTTCCAAACAAGCCTATACATTCATCCAAGATCATGCATACAATATTTAGTAATTTTCACTAATACTGGATTTAAATGTGACCATTAATTTCTGGAGACTTCTTTAAAATACAGGCTAGAAAATCCCTTCTTTCTGTCATTTTGTGGTTGCTATGTTTGAGGAATCTTCCCTCTGGGAATTTGCTGTGGTCAGAAGGCTTCATCACAAACACACTGTACTGCATTTGCTGTAAAAACAAGAAGTGAATGCTTTCTCCATTTCCTTTTCAAGAACCATGGTTTATGATGTTTTAATTAATGTCTCTTAACTTGACAGTTGAAGAATTTAAGAAGCAATTTGAACATGCTTTAATACCACAGCTTGAAGCTGTGATCATTGGTGCAGGGGCCTGTGTGTTCATTGCATATCCCTGGGTGGGTTCATGTGTGACTGTGTCATGTACCAGCTTCTTTTTCTTCCTTACAATGGTCCCATAAGACAGATATTTAGAAGTTTAGAATAGCATGAAAAGACCTGGTACTGCACTACTGTCATCATTAAGATCCTGGAGGTCTAAGTAAAACAAAGGCAACTCGAGCTGTGCCATGAAGTAAAAGCCAGTTTTTCAAAAATGATGCTAAGACAGCTTTGATATTTTTGAAGAATGATCTCTAGAATAATTTACAGTGGTAAAAAAGTATAAGAATTGCACAGTGAAAGCTTAAAAAAATATGAAGAAGATATTTCTGTGTTTAAGAGTGAGAAACAAAAAACCCCCAACATTTAATGCAACTCTACAGTCTGGTAGCAGAATTTCTGAAAGGCTAGATGAAGCCTATCACTTTTGTAGTCTCCCAAGAATCAGAAGTATTTGGCAGATGCTTGAAACAGGAAACAAATAAGTTTTATTTGAGGCCTCAAACATTATTTACAAAAAGTCAGCTCATAGTAGTAGACCATGAAAACCTTGTACTATCACATCTATGAAATGTATGTTTTAAGACACAGCTTTAGAGTTTTAGAGTTGCCTGAACCATCTACATTTCTGTCTTTCATGTATATGTAGATATGTGTGTGGGTGTGTGTAGGTATATGTGTATTTATAAAGCAATTTGTTTGCCTTTAAAATTTGTTTCCCATAAGTCAAAACACCCTCCCCACTGCACTAAATTGTTTGGTTTAAACACTGATCTCTGGGGCACTGATAAACAGTGTTTTTGTGGGTTTGGGAAAGCTGAAAATATTTTCACTTTAAAAATCCCATAGTGCAGGAAAGCAGTGTTCCAGCAATCAAAATCATGGCATGTTCTCAGAGCATGATTCACTATAGCAAAGCCCCCAAAGAAACAGTGCTAGTGGATGATTGCCAGTGGTAGTGTGTTCTAGAAATAGGAAATATAACCCCTGAAAATGTAAAGAGGTGCTGTTTAAAACAAGCTGTGCACAGGTACCACTCACAGACAGGCAGCCAGCATTACTTCTTAGTCCAGACGTAGTTTAGGGTCTTCCTGGAGCTTTCCCATTAGATATTCTCAGTGAAAGAAACAAAACCCAAAGCAGGGCCTGATAGAAAAAGCTGTCTGTCCTTGGCCAAGTTAAATCTCTTCTGTGGCCCCCATCACTGTGATGAGAGAACTGTGCCTTGTTTACTCCCTCTGTGGAGGGGACCTGCTGCAGGATGAGGCTTCCCAGTGATGGTTCCACCTCTGCCACTCACTGGAAAGGGAGGGATTTTTGACAGCAGTTTTGCAGACCATATCAGGGCTGGCTAGACAAATGCTTGCCATTTGAATGAATCCCAGCTACCTACCTCCTTCTGGCCCAGTCTCAGTGCAGCTCAGTGCAGCCTCAGCCATAGCATTTGATAAACAGCAGAGCAGGCACACAGCACCTGAAGCTTCTTATTGTAAACTGTACACCAAGAGACACACTGCAGATATTTAGCAGCCATATAAGGAACAACCCTGGCACTGATCTGCTGCTCTCAGTCAAGTCTCCCTCACCTCACACTGCTGCAGCACAGCTTCTGCCTCTGTGGACTCCCACTGACTTTTGGGTTGCACAACCCTGTGTCTGCAAGCAGGAGTAGATGAACCCAGTAACTCAGTGACCAATTCTACAATCTACAACAACAACAACAATTAGAGCAAGCCCCCACATCTGTGCTTTGCTCTCACCTCTGGTTCATTTCTGCCACACACCCCCAAAGTCAGAGGGTTCATGGCAAGGGTTATTTTCTCTGCCCTCAAGTGGACTAACTGCACTGCTCCCCAGTGCTCCCCAGGGCATTGCCTCCTACACCCCTGGATCCCCCCACCATAGCAGAACGGCTCCAGATTGAGACCAGCTCAGCCTTTATGAAATTCCGGTTCCAACCTGCCCAAACAGGTCCTGAAGAGCTCGTTCCTCTGCTCAGTTTCTATATGAGAGCAGAGGTAGCTTTGCAAAACAGCCTCAGCCAGGATGAATCCTACCTAGCCTGTACAGGGTCTGTAGGAAAGCATTGGGCATGGATATGACTGGTGCTTCCAAGGAAATATTGCCCTTTTTCATTCCTGAAGGTCCAGGCAGGGGCAGAGAGACTGTCCTGGCAAGGGGCAGCAGAAGTCCCTGCTGTGTTCACAGGGCCTCTTACAAGCACACAATGAGCAGGACTCAAAGTACAAATCACAACTGAGCCCATGAAGCTTTCTAGGCATCACATATCCAGCCAGGCAGTAAAAGACCCTCTGAGCTCTACCATCTCATGATCAATCACTCCTGGAAGTGTCCAAACCAGCAATGCCAGCACATCTCTAAAGGGCAGCCCAGGAAAGGTTAGTGTTGCTCAGCAGAGGAGAAGAGCAGTACTTACATTTTCATCCTTTCAGGGTATTTGTATGGGCACAGACATTGTGTAACTCCCAGGGAAAAGGAAATTGTCATTCTCAAGAACACTTCACAGTAAGAAGAGCCTCTGTGCTATTCTCAGGGTGAATGTTGCAGAGAAGGACACAAATGAATGAAACCGGGCCATGAACTAAAGAATATAAAAGAATGTTTCTGCCTGTTTCAAAGGAGACACATATTTGCAGCTTTACTTACATTTTTAAACAAGCAGAGAAAGGATTTTTATCTCCTATATGAAAGACAGACAGGGAAGAGTTTGTTTATTTTAACTGCAAAATTTTATAGATGATCTGAAGTTGGAGGGAGCATTTTAACCAGCTGAAGCTTGAGCTACGTTAGGGCTGGGAAAATACTTTATCTTCCATGGTTGATTTGGATGGCTTTATAAAAGGACAGAAAGTTCCAATTTTGCAATGCATCCAGGCATTTTTGTTTGTAAGTGTTGCAGCAGCAGGAAACAATTTTACTTCCCCAAGCTATCATTCCCATTGACCAGTCCCTATACTTGTGTTTTTATAAACCTAGCTGCCCATTTTCTCTCCAGAGTCAGATTTTGTCAAGTTATAGTAAAGCTCCTCTATGCTTTTGTGTGCCCCAAAAGATGCTCTTTCTGCTTCCAGACACCTTACCTGGCCAATTTGAGTGTTCTGGTCTGGCTCAAGCAAAGTCACAAGGTGCATGTGAGCTAACCTACTTCTTATCTTATGAGATGTCTGCTTCTAAAATCTGATATCCTTCAGCTGTTTGTACTTAATGAACTATTGCCAGCAATATTGCTGAGAGAGGTTTTGTTATTTCCTCCTTCCATCATATTTGCATATTTTTCTTTCAAGTCTCCTTGTCTTCTCAAACTTGACAGCCTTACACACAGTTTCAGTGTGTAATATCATTAATAAAGTAAATTATCAAGTGAAAGAAAACCTCACCTACATTATTCAATTGCAGCAGAGAGCAAAGAGAGCAGCACATCTTTCCTTAACTGCAGTTGATACCTGATAATGCTGGATATTTTTAGTAAGTCAAGAGATGGGAACCATATCCTCCTTTGAATCTAGCAGCAAATACAAAAAAAAAGAAAAAATCAGCTCACCTGTACATAGGTGAAGGGATTTTTTAAAAAAATTCATTCATATTTTCTTCTTTGTTTCCTCTTATTTTCTGAGTCCTACAATCCAAAAAAAACCCACTGTAAGGTTTCTCTGCCTCTGCCAAAATTTTAAATATTTATGATTGAGGCATATATTTATAATAATTCAGATGCTGCTACCAGTTTGTTTAATCTACTGGAATTAAAGGTGACTGCCAGGCATCAGTCTTTTCTCTTTTGTGTGTTATTTGTGGCAGAGATTTCATAAGTCACATGAACTTGAGACTTTACAGCTTTACCAGGTGAAAAGAAACCTGAGAGGGAAAAGCTCCTTACAGCCTTTTATTGCAGATTCCTTTGTGCATTCGTGTTCCCTTCTAAAAGGTCAAAGTCATGGCAGTGAAGAAAAGAGAAGATATCCCTTGACAAAGCCTTCATCCTCTTACCTTCAGTTCCCATCTATTTCAAAATAGCTAATTCTGAGCTTACACAGGGATATTTTAAGAAGCATTAAAGTGCTGGGAAGGGCCTGCTTTAAAGGAAGTGCAGGGATAGCTGTGCATGGATTTGGTAAAAATTAATGAACACATGCAATTCTTGGAGCTGCCAGAAAAGTTTAGGCCAGAGTGTGTGGTACTGAATTCATATAAGGGAATACAAAGACAACAAAAATGTTTAGGATGCCAGTATACCAACCAATACACTTTTCAGGTCCTTTGTTCTTTTTGTTATCTCTTCTTTTGACAGCACCTCTGGTCCCTGCCCCTCTGATACCAGCATGTGTGTGGTGGGGGTGTTTAAGCTCTCTCCACAGATGATGTTTATGGCTTTCAGACCAGCCACTTCATCTGCCCAGCCCACACAACTGACAAACAGATTGCAACTTATCCTAGAACCTTAGCCCCAAACCCACACCCACTCATCCAGGGAAAAACTGACACTCATTGGTTCTTAAAATAGTGCTCCTCTTCTGTCCACACCATGAAGGTAAAACTTATGAAGCAATCCATATTTGAGTGTAAATTTATTCATTAAGCCTCTTCACAACAACTTTTACAAAAATGCTGGGTTGATTTGCTTGGATACAGAAGGCAAATGCAGTAGCAGAGGCACCACAGTGCTACTTGCTATTGTAGAATTTCCTCAGGAGATAAAAGTAGAGAGCACTGGAACACACAGTTGGAAGTTTTGTAGACTTGATAGTATAGACAGTAATGCACATGCTTTTTCTCATCTTATCACCAAGTCTTTAAGGTTTTGTGAGAATGGGCTGCTTCCTCTCATGCATTAAATGCTATTAAATAATTGCTAAGACTTTTCCTAGCTTACTTACAGAATCACAGAATACCCTGAGTTGGAGGGGACCCACAAGGATCGTCAAAGTCCAACTGGAGGCCCTGCAAAGGACGGCCCCCCGAGTCACACCACGTGCCTGAGAGCATTGGCCAAATGCTTCTTGAACTCTGCCAGATGTGACCACTTCCCTGTGGAACCCCTTCCAGTGCTGAAACATCCTTTTTTTGTCTGGTCTTGTTTTGAAAATTCAGCTAAGTTCTTTTTCTAGCTCATACTTTAGTAACAGTTACCTGTGCCACGGTATACAAAGGAAATGGTCCTGAGGAACTGAACAAGTTGCTTTCCCCCTACTTCTCCCACATTTTCCTCCCACCATACCCACACATTTCCAAAAAGCATAGTTTTAGTGCTTTTTAAAGACATCATTTACTGTCCTGTGGTTGGATGGTGCCATTTCTAAAACTGTAAGCTGACCTGGCATGTGACCAACACTCCTAATGCTGCTGCTGCATTGGGAAAAGAATATTCCCCAGAAACCACCTACACACAAAAATTCCTGGTGGAGAAGAGGCAAAGTTGGGAAAGGATAAAGGTCAAACTCATAGGACATAATTGCTCAGAAAACCATTTGTGGTTTTGTGGTGTAAAAGTGACATGACTTTTTTATCAAGCAATGATACACTGATGCTGTCATAGCTTTAGAAATTATTCCAATTCTTGACTCAGAGCTCACAAATGGCCGGAAAAACAACTTTTAAAAGGAATAAGCAAGTTCACTGATAACTTCCTTTTAGTGGATGCAACCTCCTTGAGCAATCTGAGATACAAATTGTCCCAACCACAAGACTGTCACCAAATGTTGTTTCTTGTCACCCTGTGACTCACTTAAGAGGCAGCTGTTAAAACCAGGAAGCTCTCATTCCTTTTTCCCCATTTGCTGAGAACTTGGATGACACAGGAGTTAATGATGAGTGGTTTATAGCATCAGACTACTTAGGAAGTATAAACTAATGCTGACTTCCTCTGTTCAAAGTCTTTATGATAAAAGTTTCAATTTAAATCTCACTAAAACTAGAGTTGCTCCATAAGTAGAAGAGACTGAGCACACCAGCCATTTCAAACTTGCTGTATGTGGGACAGGCAATATTAGTGTCCAGTTTCCAAAATATGCTGCATTTCACACCTTGTTATTCTGCAGTGCAAAGAAGAACAGAGTGGGGGGTTTGTAGTTTGTTTTTTTTTTCTCTGAACTGAAGCTGACAGTATTTTGACAGAGCAGAAAGCCCCTGCAGAAATGTAGGGATGTACATGATCTCAGGAAATGATATTCAGGCAATTGAACTCTTGCTAGGTGCTGAGCCAGCTCATCCTGAGGGACACTGCTCTCACCAGAAGCTGGTAGATGAAGAAGTAACTTGAATCACTCTGAGAGAACTCATTCTTGGAGGTAACAGAATCAGATAAAACTCTTTGCAAAAAAGAACAGCTGCAAATGCTGTGTGCAATGAGAACAGGGCGGGAAACTCTCTGGACTGGGGGCTTTAATGCTCTTTTTCAAGTCTGGTAAATTGCACAGAAATGTATATGAGAAGAGCAGGTAAACACCAAATGAAAGAAATGTTCTTTATGTCTGGTCCAGACAAGAGCTGAGGCCAAAGTCAACAGTAAGAGGTAGCTTTAGTCATAAAACCCCTCAGTCATCTCGATGGCCTGGGTTTTTTTCCTCCTTCCTTAGGAATGCCATAATTACTTGCAACAAAGAAAGATTTAATACAGTTTGCTTAAATATTAACTACTTATGATTTGAGGAGAAACCACAGACTTTGCATAAATATTCTGCTGTTATGTGCCAATGAATGACACATATCCCCTCTTCAGAAAGGGCATCATGCCTACCCCTTCTCAGTGGTATGCAGAAAGTCATGATTACTTGGTTGGTGGGAAGAATTGCTTGCCACAGCTATTAAGAAGGGAATCAGAACATTATGGTTGCATGATAGGCTAAAATATAATATAATGGACAAAATCAGTGAAAATAAAAACACAATATCTGGGACAAAAGCATTAAAGTCTCTGTGGGAAAAAAATGGTTGCAGGGTACATACAGTGTGCATTGAAAACAGTGAAACCTCCATAAAAAGATGTATCTCACCTAAACCTCCTTGGGAAAGAAAAACAAATACATTTAAAATCTTTACTGAAAGTCAGGAGGAGACATTTGAAACCATGAGAAATATTTGTACTATTATCTTTGCCATTTTCAAACTGTTGTAGGAGTTTATTCCTTCCTGTTCTTGCCAAACATGAAAGTGTATAATTGAAATGGCCTGGGGTTTTTTTATATTACCTGATTTGGAATTGCTTGAGTGCTCATTTAAGGCACCAGTTCAGAGTCCTTTACTCTCCATTCAAATCCAGCTCTGGTGTGGCAGAGGCAATAATGAACACAGAGAATCAGCTCAGCCCAGGACTGGATCAGCTGCTGATGATCCACCCACACCTCATCATTTGATCTCTGACTCTGGGTACAGATGCAGGACCTGAACATGGGCAGCATTTTCATTAGACACACTGATGAGCCTCTTAGAAATTAAAAAAACCCTCCCAGAGTTACTGTCATTTACACAAGAATGAATGGGTGGGCAGGTCCACAGGGAGCCAAGGCAATTGGTATCACAATACAATTTCATTCCTCATTCCACAGGCTGCATCTTTTGTGGAACTTAAAGCTACCTGAGCCTGGAGTGAAACAGCTTAAAGACAACCACATTATGGTGGCTAAACATAACTGTAGAAATGCCATTAATGAGTGTTATTTAACTGCTGCCTTCATTATGTAACCACATTATTGCATGCTTGGATTTTCACTTACGTCCTTGTTGTTTCAATACCGTGACTCAGTGGAGAATAATTCTTAGCTTATTTTCCAAATTCTTTGTGGTCTCTCCCACTGATGCATGTAGTACAACCCTAACCCTCAGGTAAAGCCTAAACCTCAGTGTAAAACTAACCCTAAGTTGAGATCTAAAAGCTGCATGTGGGTGATGCTCTTCCAAGAAAAAAGTGTGGATGGAACAATGTTAGGGCAGTGCCATGCTGGCCTTGGCATGCCTTTTCCAGCTACAGCATCCCTGGAAATCTGAGATTTCTCAAAATTGTCAGCCTCAGGAAAGCCTAAGCTTAAGCATAACCCTAACCCTAGGCTGAGAAAGAAATGCTGAATAGGAGTGATGCATTTCCAAGTAAAAAGTGTGCATGGAGCAAAACCAAGAAACTGAAGAAAGAGAAAAAATTCTGAAAAAAAGTGAAAAGCTGAAAAGCCAATGGGACAAGCAGAAGTGCACAGAAATGGACCAAACCTTGCCCAATTGATCTTCACTGAAATCACAAGATTTCATTGCCTTTCCTGAAAGGAAGGATTTCCTTTCAGAAAAGGCAATGAAATCCTCAATCAGAGAACAAAGTGGAAAGGAGATATGATCCAAGGAAATTCCACTGTTAAAAAAACCAGGAATATTTGCAAGTGCTCACAAGGTTGGGCTGGGAAGGATTAGGGGCAGAGCACACACAACTTGGCACAGAAATGGGCTTTACCATCTGTACAAGATATTTGGATGGTCCAGAGGCTGATAACAGCAGATGTAAAACATTCCTGTATCTCTGATTTTTAATTAAAGATTTAAAAATTTCATCTGACATTTCCTATTCCAAGATTTCCCCAGTGAAGAGCTTCTTGAATCGGGTCAATACACCTTGTAATCCCTCATCTTCAGATCAGCTGTCAGCTGAGTCACTGAGTCTCCTCCACAAACACATATATTTTGAGATGATGATGTCTGTGTGCACGAGATGCACATTCCTGGGAGTCACTGCTGACTGGGGGAAACAGACCTCAGCTCATCAGAATTTTGAGAAGAGTTGCCCATTCCTTTTGGTGTGGTTTGAACTAACTGAAAAATCAAGGCAGTTAAAGACAGAATGGCCACTCCTACCTCCTGTCAGATTTCATCAGCCTTCTCATAGTGCTAGACAGGTACCTCATCTTCAGTAAATTTAACTCCCTTATCACACCTTCCCAGTCTTTCAGGTTTTGAAGTCACTCAGACACTGTGCAATTTTGGGGACTGAAAAAAATTTACTGTAACAATGTTATCTGTGGGGTTTAAACCCTACTTGATTTTAGGTTATTTACTTGGAGCACATTTTGTTTATGTTGCTTCTACCAGCTGTGATGACTAGACTAAAAATTAGTTGTATACTAAGTGATAAGGTCTACAGGTGGAGCCCAGGGACAGGAGCAGCTGTGGTGGCTGCTGCTCTTGAGGATCCATCCCATGGTCTGCAGCCTTCAGCCTGGGGGACAGCAACCATAAGTAACCTAAAGGAACATCCTGATTATGGAAAAGCCCCACAGTAATATTTTCTGTGCTTCTGTCAAGCCCAGACAGCATAAATATGCCTTTTTTAATTACTTGATTTTTGGGTGGGAAAAAAAAAAGGTCAAAAAATAGTAGACGTTCAAAACTGAAACTTCTGGAGAACATTTTGGAATCACAGAAGTTTAAATCTATAAGAACCTCAAGGTATCACCTATAGCTTGTTTGATCCAGATAGAAATATCTGAACCCAGATGTTCTCTGGCACAGGGCTCTTTTAAAAACCTCCAAAATCAGCCTCAAAAATGGGCTATGTAGCTTATTCCTAAACTTAGAAAGCTCTTTTCAATCCTTCAGATGACTGCTGATCTCTTCGCTTTTATGTCCTGCCTCTACTGGACATGGAGAGCAATTGATAATATATTTTATGTTTGAAAACTAATATCAGACAAGCTGATGACTTTCATCTGGAATGAATATATTCCTTCAAATTTCTTCCTCCTTCCACACAGCTCTTATCATACTTCTCGATGACTGCAACTTGTGATATCAATTATGAATTGTGGTGCCTTTGTCAAAAGTTTTGGAAGGCCTATGTCACCAGGGATGCACTTTTACATTGTCTTAAGTTTGGGTTAATTTGAGACACTGAAATTTTGTGATGTTCTGTACATAGACCAGGAAAGGTCTTTTTCCCCTTTAACTGATGACTTCAGCTTCTTTATAACATTATAGTCACTTGCATTACTTCAAGTTTAAAATACTTTTCTTCCCAACAAGAGAGGCAACTTTGCTGATAGGCTCAGATAACATTTCAGTCCAGCAACCTGTGAATTAATTGAACTTCCCTCCAATTCCATTTACTTAACTGTCACAGTTTGAGAGACAGGTGTCTGCCAAGAAAGGCAGGAGCCTCTCTTGGGATGGAAAACGTAAACCCCCCCCCTCCAGGTTATTAGTATTTTGAAATTAAGAGACTCTCAGGCAAAGACAGGGGAATAGGAATAACAGTTCTTTACTGGTACGTATATAAGGCAAACTAACAACAACTCTGACAGTACCAATGAACAGACCCAGAAGCACTGGCAGCCTTCCCTCAGGTGTCAGGCACCTTCCCCCTCGGTGCAGTTCCGCTCACGGCCGCCAGGGGCGCTGTGGTTCCGCTAGACAGGGCAGGTGAGATGATTCCTCCGCGGCTGCAGGGGGCGCTGTGGGGCAGCTCGGGGAGCACACGGCAATGGCGGCTCGGCCCACAGCGATCCTGGGATGGTGGAAGCTCCGTGGCTCTCTGGAAACCTGGGACACCTCAGCAGGCGGGGTGAGGGTGCAGGGCTGGTACAGCAGGAACCCAGAGCAGTGCCGAAGAAGTGGTGGGGTTGGTGCAGCAGGAACCCAGAGCGGGGCTGAAGAAGCAGCGGGGCCGAGGCAGTGGCGGCCTGGACCAGTCAGGGCTGGGAGAGGCGGGTTCAGGATCTCAGGGCTCTGAGCAGATGGTGAGAAAGTCCCTCTCAGTGAGGTATTAACAGGGCACCAATTCAGAGGCTGCTCACCCACGGCAGGAGAAGCAGGCTGGGCTGGACTGCGGTGGTAGCAGTGAGTTCCCTTTCCCAGGTGGCAGCTCCGAGAGTCTTCCTCTGAGACTGAGAGAGAGAGAGCGCTCACAGCCGCCCCTGTCCCATCTTTTACCAGCCCAATTCCTGAGGTATCTCGGCCCCTTTCTGAGAAACCCTCAGAGAAGTGCGACTTGAATGCTCCCCGGGCTTGGCCACTTCTGTTGTTCTCCTTAACTACCATCATTACCATTCCTCAGGAATGTATGGGGCAAAATTCCCTAACAAAAGGAGAAACCCCTCAACATCAACACAACAGAAGTCAATGGAGATATGTCACAGAATAACGTTTCCAATATTTAAGGTGTCTAAGCTGTACATCAGTGGACTGGGTTTTATGTGACATTTACTTGTGGTTGTGTTGCTGAATTTCTCTCCACAGCAGGATTGATTCCTTGATTTTGCATACCACTATCGAACAATCACAAAAGCAGGATTAATAACGCAGGCATATTTCAAATATTTGCTAATGATCATGTTTTTTGGTTTTTATTTTTTCTTTTTTTTTTTTTTTTTTTGTCCTTGTTCTTACATTTGGGCATCTGTCAGTCGAAAATGTTGCACAAGTGTTTGGCAACACTGTTAATGTCCTCTTCTGCAGAAGGAGTATTGGCGCTCTCCATTGTGGATTTTGTTTGTTTAAGACAGTGATCAAAAGGCACGTTGCGTTGCCACCGAACCTTGAGTCACCTTCCCCAAGGAACAATCACCCTGTCTTTCCATCTGGGTGGAGATTGCATATTTCTTAGTAAAGCAGTGGTGATCTCAGTCCAAAATTTCTTGATAATACTGACTAAGTAGAAGTGGGCTATTTTATATTGAGGTGGCAGAAAAGAGGCGGCTTACTGCATGCATGCTGGTAGGCTTTTGTCACTGCACTGCTGAGACCATGGCAGCAGCCTGGTGCCTGTTTCCTTCTGAGCACAGTTAAAGAGGCAGAGGGAAGGAGCATCAGTATAGGTGGTGCTGTGAACTTTGCAAAAACATCTGGCAGATACTGGCTGTAGCAAAGCAAGAGAAACATCTCTCAATTTTGTTTTTCAGACACGCTGCCTGGTGCGCTCCCTCAGTTTCTAATGGGGAATTCTTCTGTGGAATCCCTGGGTTTGGCTTTTTATGTTTAGCAAGATGCAGCAACGTCAGGACACACCAGGATACAGCCTGATGGTGACTGTTTGTCTGCTGTGGACAGCAGCACGTGGTAGCAGAGGGAAACGGTGGGAGGTGGAGGGTGATGAAGTGATGAAGCTGCCTGTCATGGACTGAAGTGTGAGGAAGACTGGTTAATCCTGCCCTAGAGGAGGCAAAACAGAAGACTTTGCAGCCAAATGCCACTTCTTTTTGCACCAAGATGAAAAGCAGGAGGGAGGAAGGAAGGGGAGGAAGGACAAACTTCGGAGCCAGGGATATGACCAAACCCCTCAGGGCACCCCCATTTCTCTCCCATTACCACCATAACCCTCCCAGCAGTAGGGTCAGGGGCAGGAGGGAAGAGAAGAGCAATTAAAGGGAAGTACAGGGGATGTAGGGTGGCATATCAGAAATTTGCTGGAATTGGTCATTTGGGCTGGACCATGACGGGGCTCCAGAGAGTTATTTGTAATACAAAGTTTCAAAATATGTACAACTCACGCTCAAAAAATGACTCGTGTCTGAGGCTGGGGAATGTTTTCCCCAGCCCCTGCCTGTGAGACAAATAGGAAAATAGGGGGGGTGGGGGGGTGAGGAAATTACTGCAGTGGACTGTTTAAATAAAGATAGTTGCAGTGAAGTTTGCTCAGGTACTGCTTCATCTTGCTGCCTCTTTTCCTGAGACTGCCCAGGGCAGGCACCTGATAGCACAGCTGGGTCCTGGTGGGGCACAGGAGTGGCACAGGAGTGTGCCTGGGAGCCTGAGCCTGAGCCTGGGCTCAGTCAGGACTTTGGAGATTTTATGTAAGTTGTCTTATGGATTAGGACAACTGATAGTGAGCACCTATGTTTTTTTAAAAGGCTGTCTGCAATCAGAAAGGTTAATAATTTCTTTTAGCCTCACAGAGACAGCAACTGGTAGATGAGAGTTGCCTTTAGCATACTGTTTTTTCTGATAGGAATTTTTGCTCTTCTTTCCCAAATGGATGAAAGTAGGAATCTCCTTATACACAGATATACCTCTGTACTGTCTACCTCAAAAATTATTATTTAGAGCAATGACAGTAAATTCTTCTGATTTTCACTATCAAATTGCTCTTAAAAATTGTTGAATCTTATGGCTGGTCCAAATTTTGCCTGTGTTGAACTGGGTACCAGTGCTACTGCTTTACCATCACTGCCCTGGGATGATCCTTTCAAAGGCACTTCTGAATAGATACATCTTGACTGCTGCAAATAATTCAGCTGTGACTATCCTGGCATGATTGTGGTGTGACTGACAGTGACCAGTTCCCTGGATTTCTCACAGTTACAGAAAATGAAATGACAGAACAATGTTTGAGCCTGATGGGAGGAAATCTTCTTCCCAGCCTGTCTGACTTTAAAAAGATCTTTGCTTGCATCAGCCGTGTATCAAGTCATTCTGACCCGCTACAGTCAGGTTTCCATAAATACAATCTACAAAAGGAAATACTTGCTCTAGCTAATGCTGCAGGAAATTACAGGTCAATTCATTTATCATATGCATCAGTGTGATATAGCAGTGGGTGCACACATTATTCCTTTGATTATTCAGAGCATGGCTCTAAATCACTTGGTGCTCAGGACATGTTCCTGCAGATGGCAAGAACCAGCAAGTTCAGTCTAAATTGGGGAGCCATAATTTCATGTCTCTGTCAGTTACACTGACAACTGCATGGAAGCTCAGACATGGTGCTGAGTGCTCTCTCAGTTTGAAATTAACCTTCAAGTAATGTCCAGATTAGATGGACATCAGGAGCCAGTGAAGACTAATCTCATCTGGAGATGCAAACTGATGGGTGATTTTCCCTGCTTTGTCTCCAGCTCTTCCCCTTCCATTTCCATCTGTCTTTATCTGAAACTGCTGATAAGATACGTGGTGCCTGCCTGCCTTTTCTGTAGTTCTCACTCTGGGGAGGTGGGGACCAGAAGCAATCAGAAATTAGCAATACATATGAAGAGNGGGTATCTTCATGATGGATGCTCAGCAGTTGTTTTACAAAGCTCAAAGCCAAATCCTCACTTCTAGAAGTCTTTTTGACACCTGAAATTCTTTGTAGGAATAAGGACCTCTCACAATTAAAACCATCTATCCCCAGGGCACTAGAAGGATGATCTAGTGTGAGTTAATATCAACACTCAGATTATCCTTGTGCTAAGTACAGAAGTAAAGGAAACCTCTAAGTTTCTCTTGGAGGTATTGGGAGCTGCTGGAAGAACAGATTCCCTTAAGCAGATCATTCCCTGATGCTGATGTTCCCTTCTTCCCAAAGCACTCCTAAATATTTTCATTTGTGTTGAGTTTTAGGGGTAAAGAAAAATGTTGGATAATACCATAGCCAGACATATACTTTTTTATGTTTGCAGAGGCTTGAACATTTTGGTGGGAAGAAGTTTCTGGTGTTTTCAATATTTTTCACTGTATAACCTTACAAATTTCGTTACAGTACATTCACTGAGTGAGGTTAAACAAAAAAAAAACCAAAACAAAAAACAAACAAACAAACAAAAACAAACAAACAAACAAAAAAAAACCAACAACAAAAANCAAACTTCGGAGCCAGGGATATGACCAAACCCCTCAGGGCACCCCCATTTCTCTCCCATTACCACCATAACCCTCCCAGCAGTAGGGTCAGGGGCAGGAGGGAAGAGAAGAGCAATTAAAGGGAAGTACAGGGGATGTAGGGTGGCATATCAGAAATTTGCTGGAATTGGTCATTTGGGCTGGACCATGACGGGGCTCCAGAGAGTTATTTGTAATACAAAGTTTCAAAATATGTACAACTCACGCTCAAAAAATGACTCGTGTCTGAGGCTGGGGAATGTTTTCCCCAGCCCCTGCCTGTGAGACAAATAGGAAAATAGGGGGGGTGGGGGGGTGAGGAAATTACTGCAGTGGACTGTTTAAATAAAGATAGTTGCAGTGAAGTTTGCTCAGGTACTGCTTCATCTTGCTGCCTCTTTTCCTGAGACTGCCCAGGGCAGGCACCTGATAGCACAGCTGGGTCCTGGTGGGGCACAGGAGTGGCACAGGAGTGTGCCTGGGAGCCTGAGCCTGAGCCTGGGCTCAGTCAGGACTTTGGAGATTTTATGTAAGTTGTCTTATGGATTAGGACAACTGATAGTGAGCACCTATGTTTTTTTAAAAGGCTGTCTGCAATCAGAAAGGTTAATAATTTCTTTTAGCCTCACAGAGACAGCAACTGGTAGATGAGAGTTGCCTTTAGCATACTGTTTTTTCTGATAGGAATTTTTGCTCTTCTTTCCCAAATGGATGAAAGTAGGAATCTCCTTATACACAGATATACCTCTGTACTGTCTACCTCAAAAATTATTATTTAGAGCAATGACAGTAAATTCTTCTGATTTTCACTATCAAATTGCTCTTAAAAATTGTTGAATCTTATGGCTGGTCCAAATTTTGCCTGTGTTGAACTGGGTACCAGTGCTACTGCTTTACCATCACTGCCCTGGGATGATCCTTTCAAAGGCACTTCTGAATAGATACATCTTGACTGCTGCAAATAATTCAGCTGTGACTATCCTGGCATGATTGTGGTGTGACTGACAGTGACCAGTTCCCTGGATTTCTCACAGTTACAGAAAATGAAATGACAGAACAATGTTTGAGCCTGATGGGAGGAAATCTTCTTCCCAGCCTGTCTGACTTTAAAAAGATCTTTGCTTGCATCAGCCGTGTATCAAGTCATTCTGACCCGCTACAGTCAGGTTTCCATAAATACAATCTACAAAAGGAAATACTTGCTCTAGCTAATGCTGCAGGAAATTACAGGTCAATTCATTTATCATATGCATCAGTGTGATATAGCAGTGGGTGCACACATTATTCCTTTGATTATTCAGAGCATGGCTCTAAATCACTTGGTGCTCAGGACATGTTCCTGCAGATGGCAAGAACCAGCAAGTTCAGTCTAAATTGGGGAGCCATAATTTCATGTCTCTGTCAGTTACACTGACAACTGCATGGAAGCTCAGACATGGTGCTGAGTGCTCTCTCAGTTTGAAATTAACCTTCAAGTAATGTCCAGATTAGATGGACATCAGGAGCCAGTGAAGACTAATCTCATCTGGAGATGCAAACTGATGGGTGATTTTCCCTGCTTTGTCTCCAGCTCTTCCCCTTCCATTTCCATCTGTCTTTATCTGAAACTGCTGATAAGATACGTGGTGCCTGCCTGCCTTTTCTGTAGTTCTCACTCTGGGGAGGTGGGGACCAGAAGCAATCAGAAATTAGCAATACATATGAAGAGTTTGCCTACATAGCAGAGTGATAACATTGATAACATTGCTCTTTGCTTTGAAGCTCTTTTGGTCTAGAGGATTTCAAAGCACTTCACAACAAGGCAAAATCCAAGTACTCTACTGCTGTTTTTCAGCTGGGACCACTAAGGCACAGAGATGCCCTAGAACACGTTCTAAATTACCTGGTGAGCAAGGACTTGCTGCACTCCAAAGAGCCCTTGCTTTCTCTGTTAATTAAAGTAACATAGGGTGGGTAACTCAAGGCTGGTGATACATTTAAGGAAGCAAAGAGAGTCTTTGCAAAAATCATACATGCCATAGAAAGGACATAGAAAAGACATAGTAAGAGCTGGTGTCTCCTTTCAAGCTCCATTAGAGTCTCTCCCAATATTTCTTCTCCCTGTTGCATTCTCTTCCTGCAGATGTTTTGATATATATATATA
>VZRX01003490.1:166091-216218 GCA_013398075.1 Notiomystis cincta
AAAAAAAAAAAAAAAAAAAAACCAAAAAAAAAAAAAAAACAAAAACAAAAAAAAAAAAAAAAAAAAAAAAAAAAAAAAACCACCACAAAAAAAAGAAGCAGTTTCCATCTGTTTATCTGTTTGCCAGTGAAATTCAGTTTTTGTTTCTCACACTGAGGTGTCAGAGATTTGAGATTTGTTGTCCTTGTCACATGAATGACAGGAAAATAATGTTCCATTACCAAAAGTGATCAGCACAAAGATCCTGGCAGTGCAACCATGCTTGATGTTTACTTAAATCAGCTATTGTTTTTGCAAATTAGATCCACTTTCACAGCAAGGTGTTTAGATTTGGGAACATATCAAATTGAAAGAGAAAATTTGGCTGCTGTTCTATTTAAATGTATATTTATTTCCTGAACTAAGCATACATTCAAGAAAGGTGGTAAAATATTTTTTCTGTGCAGAAGTGCAATTTGGTTTATCAATTCTCCACACTTTCAAAACTTCAGCATGCTGCAAAAGTATGAAAAAATATGACAGTATTGCAGAATTATCAAAAGGAGATAGAACTGGAATGAGGACAGCTACTTACTTAAGCAGCTGTGAGGGAGGGAGAGATAGTGTGGGATGGGGATGATAAACAAGTTAGTTGATTCTTCTTCCTCAAATCCACCAATATTTAATTTTCACCACAAGGCACTGACACTCAGGTACCTGCTAAGGTGAGCAGAGTAGCTTAGAGAGTCTTTTTTCAGGTAGTAAATACCAATGCATCAGCCTGTGCTCAGGTTTCCCTTGCAATCCCTTGGCTGGAAACCGACATATCTGAAGAGATTTCACACCAAAGGTGAATGCCACATTTCAGGCTCACAGAAATCATGCAGCACTCACAGGACTGACAGAAGAAGCTTGGCTGATTTGTCTCCAGGTGTTTTGGGAATTCCTGGAAAAGCTGAGCTCAGGATTTGGAATGAGCAGTGGATCAGCAGACCTCAGCAGTGTCTGTTCATCAATGGCACGAGGTACTGCAGGTAAAGCAGTTCCTCTCACCCCTCAGGTGAAAGTATCCCTGCTTTTAGGGTGTCTTCAGAGCCTCTTAGAAAAGACATTTCAGATGTGCAGAGTCTCTCTGGGCCTGCCTTCAGTGCTCAGCCTGTGTCCCCAGCCCCAGCTGGAGAGCCAAGTCCTGCTGCTCTGTCTTAGGGCCTTTCTCCAGACATGGAGCTCTGTCAGCACCCCCAGACAAGGCACAAGGCTGCACTTCTTTGGTAACACAGCTCCAGTCAATCCCCTTGCAGGAGAAAATGGACCTCTTTGCTATTTCTTTGTCTGCATTGAGGGTTTTGTAGCTGTAGTTTTCCTGTGGTTTTCCCTCCTGCCTTCTTAACTGAGACACGAAACGAATTGTTTTTCAGATGAAATCAAGTCTTGCTTTTAATCTCTGTTCTGCTGCTTCTGAGGATGTTTCCTGGAATATCTAGGGTTTGGCTTTGTTTCCCTAGAGAAGCTGAGGAAAATTCAGCCAGATTTGAGTTAAGTCTGACCTAAAATGTGATGTCAGCTCTCATACACTGAAGAGTGTTAAAAATATGAAAACACAGTGTGAATCATAGAGAACCAAGTGATTTCGATTCCAGGACTATGATTCTAGCTGGAAAAAATGAGAATCAGTTAACTGAAGACATGAAATGATGACTTGACTTTGATGCATTTCCCTTCAAAGGGGAGAATAACTAAATGCATCTGTTGATTAGAGTATGAAAAGCAGATACAGTATAATTTATTGCTATTGATAAAAAAGCAATAATATCAATAACAATAGAAACTAGAGTTTATTGCTATAATAGAGTATTCCTTGTTGAATTTCCTGGAGTGACAAAGGAATATTTATTTGATGAGCTTTAATCTGTAAAAATTCCTGACTACTGCTCTGCACACTGGAGTGGAGCAGAGAACAGCAAATATACTGATTAAGGAGAAGATGAAGGACATCAGCTTGTTTAGTCTAACAAAATAAGCACAAAATAGTGGAGTGGGCATACAGTTACTGTAAGTAAATACAGTGGACCATAACACTTCAAAAGGAAGAGAATACTTAAGCTAAAGGATAAGGTTAGCTTACTAAAAATAAGTAAGAACTGGTCAAGAATAAATCTCTACTGGAAAACAGATTTCCAGACCCCAAAGACATGAGAATTTGCAACAGCCTTCTTCCAGGGCCAAAATCCCTCATTAGTTTAAAAAGGAAGCTGGATGTATTTGAGAAAATGGTACCTGTGCTGGCCATGGAATATGCCTGATTGTGCAGAGGATGAAGATACTCTCTGCCCTGACATTTTTGTTTTCAGCCCTTTCTTTTGGATGCAGGATGAGAAACAATTCAGAGAGTATGCAGGCCAGACATACATGTTCACTGTACCATTACAGGGCATTAAGAGTGCACCTCTTGGGCATCTGTCAGTGAGAGTTGAAACATGGCCTTTCTCAAGTGCAGAGCTGTTTTCAGTCAAACTAAGCAAAAATAAATTTTCAACAGGTGAAAAAAGTTACTTGTTTCTCCCCATGCTGTATTTTAGTTATTTGTTTCTCTCCATGCTGGATCTTGTTCCCAAAGGAAAGAAACCAGGAATGTACTCCCTTGGTAGGAAGGATAAAAGGGAGAAACTTTATTGCTTTGGAAATGACCTTGTTGAGTTGTTCCAAGCAAATTGATGGTTTTACTTCCATTCATTGCAAAGATTAAGTTATTAATACATGTTTATAGGAGCATAAGCAAAACCCCTACTATACCTAGGCAGCAACAAGAGAGAGGGAACAAAATACCTAATTTAATGGGAGTTGGTGAATCTGAAGTCAGTGAAGGATCAGGCCTGCCAAACTTTTGCTGCATCAGGCTGCTGAGGTAAACTGCCTCTTGTATTTTGCTGCTGCCAGATTCCTCAGGCATCAGGTCCAGTGAGATCATTAGCCTGAACAAGGTATCCCTCTCAGCAGAATTAAGTCACAGTCTCCAAACATTCAGACATTATGACTCAGGCCTCCTAGAAGCACAAGTTTTATCTTTAAAAGGCCTTTGATTTGTTAAGTATGTGTGTGTCTAATCTGATAAAACTTTAAATGCTGTTTTACCAGTCTTTTGCATAAAAGATCAGGACAGATTAGGATATGCCTAATCCTCAGTGTGAAATTCTGACAATGCTGCAGGCAATGGGAGTTCTGCTGGCAGCTTCAATAGACCAGATGCCTTTTGCTTTCATCTCAGGAACCCTTGCTACTGGTGAATAAAAGCCTCATTTGTGAATTATAAAGGAAAAATCAGTTCTCTTCATTTGTAATTGAAGAAAATAGTAACCAAAGGGTCAATTTGAAAGATATTGTTGCCTAATACAAAAACTGGGGGAAAAAAATGCAGTTTCTCAGCTGATATTAAATTAAATTACCTAAGATGTCACTTTTTAGATCCTGTGAGAGCAGGGTACATTTGGAGCTTATTACAGGCAAGAAAACAAGTAACCCAGGAGATGTTTGTTTGATAAATAAAATTATATTTTGACTCATTTTTTATATGTCTTTTGAGCCATGTAATTCATTGGCCCACAGGCCAATCTCCCATGATAGCTCTGGTAATTAATGCAAGCTCACCCTCACCAAAAGCCTCAGATCTTTTCTGTAGTGAAGCTTGATGGTAATGTGAATTTTCACATCCCAAAACAATGCTTCTCTACTGCTTCTTCCATGCTGCAGACAAGACAGTAGAAAAGAAACATCTCTGTGCAACAAGATCTTGAGAAATATCTTAAACTGAAAAGGATGGGAGGCCAGAAGCTGGAGATAAGGATCAACATGAAGCAAATAGGTGAGCACCTGCATTCATTCACCAGTGGTAGGATGGGACACTTCTGAAGGTCTTCAAAAGTAAGAGGAAGATCTGGTCTTTAGGGGAACTGGATGGAGTATCTCAGATACTCAAAATTGACAGGACACAACAGCACTGTGGTTTGATTTTGGTAGTAAATCAGTTCCACAAATTCCTTATAATCCAAATGAAAAGCAATGACAGACAAGAAACAGCTTTTGAGAGTTATACTGAGGTCTTAATTGCTTTTTGATGTATATGAGCTTTCTGTGAGCCACTGTGTCCAAGGACAGCGCCACATGGGAATGATGTCTGGGATGCAAAGTGAAACATGCTGCTCTGCCAACATATGCTCCAAAGAACAGTATCTGTTACTGCAAAGACTTATGTAGTTTCAAAGGAGGATGTAGAATGCTAAATATTTGCATTATGTGCTGAGAGGATCTGGTGAAGTCCTGGTCACATGTGTCTCAGACATAAATTTGGGTGGCAAGACTATGGGAAAGGTTTGTTACTGTAAAATCAGATGTTGATAGATCAGAGAGTTTAACATGTTATGCTTCTATGGCAGTAAATCATGAGCAGGACAAAGACACCTTTCCAGGTGCAGCAGAGGAAAAATCAAGTTGATTTAGTGCTGAAGCAGGATCCAACAGCAACAGGATCCCTCTCTGTGGCTCAAGGGTGATGTACCACCCCAATGGCAGCTTCCTCAGACAGCTCCTCTTGAAGACCTTGCTAACTCTGAGGTGTTGAGAGATGTTTAGTTGGTTTTGAGCTTCTGAGGTTAGAAAAACCAGAAGCAGATTTAAAGAAGTGGAGGGGAATTCCATCTTAAGCATGAGGGCTGGAGACTGATCAAAATGGCTTGCAGAAAAGCAGACTGGAAAGAAAGTGGGAATGGCTAAGGAGAACTGAATCCCAATGGCACTGCTGTATGGGTTTGGGCAAGGCAAAATGTCTGATCTTGGCAGATGGTAGGCACATTATCCACAGTAATGTGCACCTAGACAGTGTCTCAAAGAATAATCCAGGTTTTCCAATTGTTGTTCTAAGACAAGATCAAAATTTATAAAAATAAGTTATTTTGATAAATTTGATCTAAACATACACAGTTAAAGAGTACAAATGATATCACAAGTTTTGAATTACAGTTGCCATCTGAACATTTCTTCTTTGATAAAAGAATTGTTTTCTATTTATTTGTGCCATTGTTGTTGCTATTTGTTATTATGGACGCACAAACTAGGGGAAGAGAACAATTATTTTCTGAAAATTATTACTTGCATATAGTTTCATATTTATTTTCAATACTTTGAATTTTAGAAAACTATAGTCATCAACAGTAGCTTATTGAGCAAGAGCCATCTAACTGCTGCAAACTACTTAACATGTTAGTCTGTGAGTCTTTTCTTTGTGTATTTTATCAGGAATTGAATCTATTGGATTTTACAGCTGGGGTTGATATGAAAGATCCATCCAAACCTTGCAAGACAGGCGTGTGTTGTGAATGCCTCATCCCTGGCAGTGGTCAGGGCCAGGTTGGATGAGGCATTGAGCAACCTGGTCTAATGGGAGTTGTCCCTGCCCATGGCATGGGTGGGTTGGAACCAAATAAGTCTTTAAGGACTCTCCCAACCTCAACCATTCCACACTTCTGTGATGCTATGAATAGCTCAGCCTGAATACTGAAACTGTTGTCTACATCTTCAGTGGTGTTGGTGTGCTGACTCCATTTATCCATTCATGCCAAGCTAAAGTGTGGTAAAGCTAAATATCTTCAAGTGAATGCAATTCTTTTTCTGCTTTGTCTCAGATTTCTACATACTGTTGTGCAGCCCCTGTATCCTACCCCAGCCTGGCTTTCCAGCAGGATTCAGTGCAATGTTTCAAGCCTACAGTATGTTCAAGCACTGTGTGGCCCTTCAAAGTGCCACCTAACATTGACCAGCCTGCTTGCACACCCATGGTAGCCATTCAAACAATTTTCTTAGACCACTCTTGCTCATGTTCCCTGAGCTTACAAACCAACTGGACTGTATTTTCCTTAGAAATGAAGGAAAGAAACACTGTGAACAGCAACTGGCAGAGCTGCTTCTTGTTTTCTAGACTGGTTTGTTCATAAATAACCTCAAACCAGATACCACTTTAATAAGTGACAGATTTTCCCCTTGCAACCATCAGGACAGAAGGAGCAGAAGGGGTTGCTGTGCCCTGTCTCACCAGAACACTACTGATAGAGGTGCTGTAGGAAGCTTTGCACAGTTTGCTCCCCACCCCATGAGGGGCTGCATGGAGTCTGTGTACCCTCTCCTCCTGCCCAGGGATTTTGACTAGCTGGAGAGATGGAGCCTGAAGTGTTCCTGTGTTTCTACAGGGTGCCAGTAGAGGGCAAGGATGGCTTTAGGCTTGATGTGAGCAATCACACAGGTTGCCCTGCGGAGCAGAAAAATTGCATGAGCTAAAGGAAAAGGCAAAAATGAATGGGAGTCTGGAGAAAAGAGGTGCCCCAGGACCTCTTTCTCAGCTCCTTCTCCCATCTTGTGAGACAGGCAAGTGCTGTGGATCATGTGGTGAGCCCACAGTGAGGCAGGAGCCTTGCAGGACTCAGGCACAGGAGTCTGTCTGTCCTCAGTGGGACAGAGGTGCCCCTGCCTGCCTGAGGTGCTGTCAGTCCCCTCCATGGCTGTGAAAGGGACAGGCCTGGCTGCTGTATCTGTGGTGACCAGAGGCTGCTCTGTCACACTGGTCCAACCCCCACTTCTCCATCAGCTTCCCACTGTCTCTCCTGAGCTGCTGCTTAACATGAGCTACAAGGAAGGGTCTTCCACTGGTATCATGTGGGACCTCATGGCACCTGAACTTTTCCCTTTCCTTTACCAGAAAACTTTAAATGCAAGGGTAAAGAATTTTTTTGGCTCTGTTCTGGGGAAATGGAATTAGCTGTAGTACAAATAATCTTTAAAAGTTTTGTAATCCAAATAACCTAATAAATAAGAATAGGAAAGGCAGCTCTTATTTAGATCCTTTCTCTGAGCTGAATAAAACATCATTTATGTCAGTAGGTACTTTGGATAGTCTTTATCATACCTTAGTAAAGCATTTTTTTCTCTTTTCACTGCAGTTTCAAGTCATATGTTCAGCTGATTTATAAGTTCATTATAATATGCTTCCCTTCTCTACAAGCAAATCATAGGTGTCTGAGAAGATTGTTAATTCCTCTGCTCCAGAAACAGAAGTAGTGCAACATTTTGTAAAGTTGTCCAAGTCTGTCTCAGGAGGTGATGTACAACCTTTCAAAGGAAAAAAATAATTTAAAAAAACCCAAAACAAAACAAAATGAAAACCAAACCAGTGATAAAAATGGAAGTGAATTGTAAATAAGCTTCTTGCTTTATTTTTCTGAAAGAGCTCTTTTCATAAGACTTCCCAATAGTCAGAGGTTTTGCCAGTTCTCTCACCCACGAAGGGAGTGATGTTCCTCTGAGATACCAGTTGCTGCTTTTTAGCTGTGACTGTGCAAAGCATCTGTGCTACTCTGGAAGGCAAAGCCTTTCACAGAATTTCTTACCTCTCTTTCCACCCCTTTTATTAAGCATTTATTAAGTGGTAAATGAACAGGGACTTGCTACACAGCAGTGAAAGGTCACCAAATTTAGAATCCAGAGGACTATAATCAAGAGATAACTTTGTAACTTTACATGCATGACAACTGATGTACATTACAACCACTTCATCCAAGTCACATAAATCCATACATGTGGCTGAAAAGCAATGGAAGATGACTAAGGAGTGGGAGGAAAAAGTAGGCAAGGAAGACATACTGCTCAAGGAGAAGCTGCTTGAAAAGAAAAAAAGAAATCATTCCTTCTTTCAGGTGGAAAAACAGCTGGAATATACTGGCATAGACATAGCAATCTTTGCCTCAACAGTTATATCCAAACACTTGACACTGGAAAGGAGAGCCAGACTGTGAACTTGAAGATCCCACACAGCACCATTTTTCAGTGGCCTTGACAACTAAGGAAGTGAAGGAAACAAAATGGATATGAAGTCTCCTTGTCTTTTTATTATTTACGTGGTTTTGTTCTCTTTTATGTCAGTAAATTCTAAGCATATTGGGGCAGCCAGTGAAGTAAGTAGAAGAGAATATATTATTTCTGCGATGTGTAGATCTTTGACACCTCCCAGATCCTTTCATACAGTAGTAATTCTGATGCTATTCTAGATATTTTATTCGATTTTAATTATCTATAAAGTGTTTGAAATTACTTTCTTGAGGTGGGAGGATGGGATTTTAATAATTTCCTGATATGGGTTCTACACTGGTACATGTTGGTTTCTTTCTCATTAATTCTGTTTTTAGTTTCTTCCTTTTTTGCTGCCCAGAGGTCTCTGCACCCAGGACAGTAAAAATTTAAAATGTAGATGAGAACAGGAACCAATTATTTCTACTTGCTAATGGGAACATAAAATGATCACAAAATTAAACGTCAGAGAGTTGCATGTTACGCATAAGAAAAAATATGTTACCTGAAAAAAAACCTGCTGAGGGAGGTGCTGGAAACAGCACCAGTAGATCTCACCAAGGCTACAGCCAGACAGCTACACCTTGTCAGCTCAGTGTCATATGGGTTTGCTGACTGCAAAGAGCCCCATGTTAGTGAGGAAAGAGGTCTGCTCACACTCCATGGCCTTCCAAGGCTTTAACAGCATCGAAAATGGGTAAGAGCAAACGAACCTTGCATGAGGGATTCTGCAAAGGAGATCCACCTGGGTTCTGGTCTGATCCTGAGGGAACCAGCTGTCTCCCTGTGAGAAGATGGATGAATGAGGAGCATCAAAAAGACATGAGACACCTCATGGTCTGTAACAACAGGGAGCGAGGTTATCACTCCAGGGACTGTCAGCTGCCCTCCTGGAGTCTTCTCAACAAGAGAGGGTTGTACACTTCTCATGAAGCATGGACATCATTCTTTGTTTAAATGCCATTCAGTGGGCACCTTTAGTATGATGGTGTACTTCTTTTTAACCCTTGAGGATCAAGGTTATTTAGATCAGCTGTGGTGATTCAGTGGACCATTCAGAAATGGTCCCTTTACACTCCCTGGCACCATAGCACCCTAGAATGAACTATGGCACGTGGCTCTGGCAGTGTCCATCCTATGAGCTTGTGCTCTCATGCATCATCAGCTTTCTGTAGCCTCCTTCATAAAACAGGTGGCAAACCTCGTGGTGAGGGCTCCTGCACAGATGTGGTGTGAGACCCCATTCCTGCTCCTCCCTGATCACTGGCATGCTGAGGCCACTTACAGTCAAGTGTGACACATAAATGGCTCCTGACATTGATCTATGGTATTTTTAAAGTCACAGCTTTGGCATTTATTTCGAATTACTGTAACTGGGAAAGTAGCACATATGGATTTCTTTACTGCTTAAAAAGATTCCACTGTGGGAGTTTTCTGTACCCTAAAAATTCGATATGTAGGCTGTCTAGATTATATTGGTTGCCATCTGGCTTTCAGTTCCACTCTTTGTTTTCAATCTCCAGGCCATTATACCTTCTGTAAATAATCAAACATATTTTGTTCTATTAAATTTCTTTTCTTCTGGTGAATTGTTGATTAGGAGCCAAAGATTTATTTAAACAGGTGATAACTTTGCCGCTTACTTGGTGCATTGGTAACATGATTTTAGGTCACATCTAAAAGACGAATGTAATCATGCCAAGAGATCTGAACACACAGCAACAAGCTGAAGTGTATCTAAGGTTTGGAAGCCTTCTGGAGAGTTCCAGACTAAAAAGAGCTAAGCTTTATCCTCCCAGTACAGAGGCTGCAGCAGTAGGGACCACTCTGGTTATGAAGTGGGGTGGAGGAGCGTAGGAGTGGCGTTAAATGGGAGCTGGAAGAATGGGAAGAAGGGGAGGAGGATCATGGAGCTAGAAAAGGTGCAACTAAAATTCACAATAGGCATGGCCTCTTTCAAAAGCTATTTTGGACTGGAGCCTCACTAAAAAGTCCCTGCATTTCAGTAGGCTTGCCCAGTCCACTTCATTGCCCCGAAGTGAAGTTCTACGCATGCCCTTTACTGCACCACATCCATGTAAATCTTAATGCCCAACATGGGTGAGAGTGTGCAAAAGCTTGAGTTTTTCATTGAAGGAAGCCACTCAGCTGGGTGCCTTGGTTGGTCAGTGCCTGCCTCCTGTAGCTGAAACAGTTTAGACCGACATTGTTTGAGTGGAGAAGCCAAGTCTATCTTCTGTCAAGAGGCAGCCGTGATGCTCCCAGGGGCCACGGGACAGATGCAACACAGCTGAGGGAAGGGAAAATTAAGACATAGAAGCAAGAAGGTGGGGACCAGAAGATAAAGAGCAGAGGGTTGGAAGTGGATCCTTCCCTGAAAAATTAGTTGGGTCATTACTGCATAGAGCAGAATGTGTTTGAAAGCAGTCACAACTCTCCCCATCCTGAGATGTCTTGTTCATTGAGGAATGGTCATTTTAGACTACATAAACTCTGACATCCCCAAAGTCTCTTCCTCCCTCTCTGTCCCAGAGGAAGACAAGTTTATCCCACGCATTTCCAAAACCACATAGCGCTTGAAGGCACAGTAACATTTGGGCTAGAACCTTTTAAATAAGAGCCAGTTAGAGCTTCAATCCATCTCCACCTTATTTGTTATTTTCATTGCATTCTCTGAAAGAAGCCTGTCTCAAGCCTACACATTTTAAAAGGCTGCCAGTTCTTTCCTGCAGATTTTGCAGCTTTCAGCTGTTATGCCTCCATAAGATTATACTTTGCATCTACTGACAAACATCATAGAATTAAACTCCTACAGAGACATCAATATCACTTGTCCAGACATCTTCACAAAACCACTTGAAATTATTTGCCAGAAAACAAATTTTCTAGTGTTTTAGAGCAAATCTCCCAACAATTAACAGATTCCTCAGCTACTGTAGTTCTGACTTCTTTCTGTACTTGATACAAATTTTATTTCTTGCCCTAAAAAAAAAAAATTCACATGCCTTTAACTTTGCCTGACTGACATAACGGGATTATAAGAGCTGGGGCTAAATGTCTCAATTTAAGCAGTTGTAAAGGATAGAGAACTTACACCACAGAACTACAGATAACTTGAAGGTTAAATTTTAAAAACAGGTATTTGCTTTACCTTCTTGCCTTCACCTGATCTCCATCATATATCTTAGAGTCTCGTCTCGCAGTTGACATTGGTGAATTTCACTTTCTGAAGATGCACAGTGCAGAAAAAACCTTAAAACTTGAGTCTTCCTCATTTTATGAAAGAAAGACCCTGGCAAGACTTTCTCACTTTAAGCCAACCATTTTCTACCACTTATTAAAAACTAACAGCCATGAAGACAGCCAAAGAGTGCAGTGTCCCCCTCAGGTGTCCAAGGTGTCTTGCTTACTCCTGCTTTTGTATTAATATCCCATTCTAATCAGCAATTAAAAAGCAAGCCAATTAGCTTACTACTTTTCCTTCCTTTCCAGCTGTGCCAGAGATGAGTTGGCAAAAGTACCCAGGCTGAGAGGAATAGAGTATATCAGAAGAGATTGTCTGCATCTGAAGTGTTAATTTGTTCCTTTACTTTCCTGCTAGCTGCCAACAACCCAGAAGCCACAAACATGAAGGTTTGCCAGAGAAGGACAACAGAGCTTTATGAATAAACACTTACACTCCAGCCTCAGAAACTTGTGACTTCTCTTTCAACATGAACACAGATTTATTTCACATTGGTATGCACATATTTTGCATTTCTGCCCAGCAACCAGGAGTATGTAGGAACAAGTGCTCCTCTGCACACAGTTTATTTTGATCAGTATGGATAGTGCCCAACCCACAAATCAGCACAGAAGAGGATTTTTGTCTCTGATCTTAGCAGCATTAGGAATTATGATACTTCCTTATACACCCCAAAGCTTAACTAGATAAACAGAAATCTGATCAACAAGTGACCAAAGCCAAAAGCCCACAGTGCAAAGCTGTTGACAGCTTAAAGAAGGATTTTTTGCTCTTGGTCATTCATATTGAGTGCATCAATTCTCCTTACAACTGTAAGCATATTACTGTGCCAGGCTATACTTTTAGATTCTAATAAGAACAAAAGTGTGTCAAAGTACTTATTTATTACTTGAATTAACAATGCACAGATCTAATTTGAAAACATGAGTGCTTTTGTTTAGCATATTCAGGAGAGTAGCTCAAAGAATGTTATTAAAGATTAGCATAGGAAGTTTAAAAGAAGGTCTATAGGAAAAATACTGACTTGTAGTTAAGATATTTTGGGCTTTAACCTCTTCACCCTAACTTCAGAATTCATATTTTCGTTTTCTTTTTCTGCTTTCTTTTGTCATTCACAGCCCCACCCCAGTAAGGAGAAAAGGGGGGACAGGTTGTATTTTCCACAGCTTTCTCCATGTAGGAAACAACATAACCATCAAAATATGAAGAGTGAGTTACCACTCTTCTGCTCTTTCCTATGAGCAGCAAAGAATGACAAGAGGGAGAGAAATCTTGGCATCCCATAAAAAATATTTTAAAAATAGAAAATCAAAACTCTTTGACTTGACAGTTGTTTCAATTTATCTTGTAAAATCCAAAGGGGTTATCAGGACACTTTCATCAGAATATTTTTCATATGTTAATATATTTTCAATGTATCTACTCAGTTTTTATTAACCAGGAGTTCTGGCTATGTGCTGTACTTGGAATCTTGGCTATCAGAGAAAGGCCTCCCAGCTACAACAGCATACCTGGCTTTCAGGGAGCCTCTGTGCAGGATAATGCCTCCAGCACCCCAGTCCACATCAGCTCTCCCTTTCCAGAGAAGCCCTGCTGATGTGGAATTGTAGATTTCCTTGGTAATTAGCTGAGCATTTGTGGGTGTCCTGTTTTGGACCTCTATGCTTCTATCAGTTGTGGTACCACTCCCACTGCTACGGTGGCTGTGTTCACCCAGGGATACACAACACTTGCTTGAACACCTATTGTCCACAAAACATCAACTCTCTCACCCCCAAAAAGCCCCAACCCCTTAGGAGTTGGTTTCTCTGGGAGCTGGGAATAAAATCAAGGCAGCAAAGGGCAGTACTGCACCCCTTTTCCCCTAAGTCTTTGCCCTCGTGCCACGAGTTAGCAGGAGGTGGCATTAGCTGCATTGCAAAGGCAGGTATTTGCCAAAAATAAAGGGAAAATCCCTCAGCAACCCCTTCAGGTATCCCAGGCTGCACAAGACCTAGTGATGAACAAGTTTGAGTGGAGAACTGAGGGCTTGATTGCCAGGAGGAGGCAATGCCATAGGTTTGCTCTCAGGGAGATAGGTGACTCTGGTTAGGGCTGGGTTTACTCCCATTCACCCATCACCTGCCCTTGGTCCTCAGGGATGAAGCCACAGCCCATAATCATCCTGCAAAGCCAGGCATATATAGAGGAGGCCCAGACTGGGTGCAGGTCAAGGGAATTCTCTAAGAAACAAAAAGAAGTAAAAATCTAAGGAATGTTGTACTCAGCACAACCTTTTATTCCTATGAATCACAGTATTAGCTAGCTTACCAAGGGCAGGTTGAGGCTAAAAATATATCAGAATAAACCCAAAAACCCCAAACCAACCAATCAAACAAACAAACAAACAAACAAAAAAACCAAAAAGCAGCCAACCCTTGCTGACAGGCACAAGGTAGAAGTCATGAATTTCAAAAGAAAACCCTTCCTCTTCAAACTATAGGTAACAGAGCTCCACCACCTCCTTGCCTAAGAGTTGAGAGAGCTATTTTATGGGTTCTTCAGGATCTGAGGCCAGCTACAGGAAATTGCCCTGAATGGAGTAGCATTTCCCTGTTTAAAAAGGTCCTGAAATACAACTCATCCTGCTTTCTTACTGTCTTCATCTCCCAGAATTAAAGATTTGAGTTCTTTGTGCCCATGAGCTGCAGGTTGGTCTCATGTTGCACCAGGCAATTGTAAAGACCTATGATACACATTCAGTGAAAATATTTCAGGCTTTTTAAGTGTCAGCTGGTCTATGATTTTATCTATCTTTTAAACTATCATGTTCAGAAAACCCACAGCTGGGCATGGACCATACGAACAGGCGTGTAACAGATACAGGTTTGTCCTGTTTTCCTACTTCTTGCTACCCTACCCTCTATAAATTAATGACACTACTAAAATTCTGAGGGCAGAAGGTGAACAATGGTCTCCAGCCTGCTGGGAGCTGGTGGAAATATTACTGGGTGCTCAGCAGACTCCATGCTATGTGCTGCCCCCAGCTCCATGAGGAGCTGCCACCTCCCTCTTTGGCTCTTTTTGGCATCAGTCACCTCTGAGCCAGTGTCAGGTACCTCTTCCTCTCTCACTACTCCTCTGTTGTGGGGTTGGAGGAAATGTAGAGATTGGCTACCCTCACTCACATCCCAACAGCATCCACCCTTCACTCCTGTGCCCATGCATCTCCCCACTTTCCTAGCTCAGGCCTCAGCCATTTCACTCATTGTTTAAAAGCCAAGGTTCAGTTTCTTCCTCCTCAGGCTGAGGTTGTCCCAGTTTCTTCAGATGGCTCCATCTCTATCATGGGTATCAACAAGTCACATTTTGCTGCCCACTGAGCTATTTTCCAGCGTGTTCCCAAGGAAGCTGCTGGAGCTGAAGGACTGCAAATACTTCTAGCCTGAAAATGGTGAGCACTGCTACTAGAAATATTGCAAAAATTCATAAACGGCTACTCAGATATTTTTATAGCTCCGGCGTGAGATTCAGATACCAGTCATAAATGTCCATTTTATCACAGTGCTGATTAATTTTAACACTTCCCATCTCTGTGCATCTTCTTTAAAGACAGCTCACTGATAAAACACAGCCCTTAAAATAAACTTATTTTTCAACAGCTGTCCAAAATCCACGTTGAATAATACTTTGCTATGCTGTATCTAATTGAAGACCAGATGCCATTGAACTGAAGTCATCAATACCCCATACAAGTTCAGGCATCTGCTTGCACAAAACAACTCACTTTTTTGGCTCTTTACCTTCCAGTTCTCTGGACCAGGACCAGTCTCATCTGTGAGGTGCACTGCAAGTGTAGGTAGTTGCAAAAAGAAATCTTGATTGCCATTCTTCTCATGACAGAGAGGATAAATTGTAAATTTTTTATTGCAAAATATTAAAATAAATTACATTTTACAAAGACTTTGCAAATATTTACATACAGTGTGATTCCAGTGACAATCAGCAACAAAGAACAGACAGACAGGCATATTATGGAGTGATAAGAGTCAGAACTGTACAAATGTCAAAAGCTGTACGAAAGACAAGCTAATTTTTAAAGTTAAATCCATCACAAATGGAATGAATCTCATGAGGCACAAAATTTACACGTCTACAAAGTTCTTTTGTTCAGTCAACAGACTTGTATATTGCTTTTTGCTCTCCTCATCTGTCTCTACACTCTCCCAGATCAACTGGGAGGAAAACTGGAGGAAAATGAAAACCTTAGCATGTACAGCTGTGTCACCATGGATCTGTTATCAGTCTGGTTTTAATTCTGTGCGCTCTGTGATATCCATTGCCAGCAACAGATTCACGACTCGTTAGTTCAGAAAAACTTAGCACTCCCAGCTTGTATTTCCTCAGTGGCTTCGTACCAGTGTATCAGGTGTGTCAGAAGGCCTGATGTGAGACAGGTATCTGAAAATGATGCCCTGCTGGTAAAAATAGGCTGCAACAGAGCAATGCAAACCCAAGAAGCATCACAATGATGTCATGAAGAATGGGGTCACATAGTCTCAGAGCACTTAAAAGGCCACCAATTAGGAACAGACTTCCATGGTCACATTTCAGGAGGGTTTTTTTCCACTTCTGAAAAAAAAAAAACCAAAACCCAAAACAAAACAAAAACCACCACCAAAAAAACAAAAGTACTGGCTCATCTTAGCAAAATTAGTAAGTGAACCCATCCTTCACATGATGTGACTGGAAATAAAATCTACTTGTAGGCAATAGCTAGAAAGAAGAATTTTCACTGCTATTCCATCCCTTCTATGCTTTTAAGCTTTTTTCCTTCTTTGTTTAAAAATCTCCCTTTCCTCTCTTTTCAGGAAAAGATCTGTCTCACCTATAAAATCAATTCCACAGCTTTAAGAAAACTGTTAACATTATTAGTTAGCCAAATGAAATCAACTGGCATCCAAAGAAAATGTTCTCAGATTGACCAAATAATTGAAATAACTACAAGACATAACCAGGTAGCACTGGGGAATTCACTCAAGAGGCACTTTTGGAGCTGAATAGAATAAAATCCAGCCTGGACATCTCTCTAAGTCACTACATGTAAATCTGAAGGCAGAATGACATCAGTTTAGATTCCCCAGGCAGCTTCTTTTCTCAAGACGTGGAAGACAGGCAGGCAAAAAGCTGTCTTGTTTAGCACTTCGGCACTTCTGAGATGGCACCATAATTTTAAAAAACCCTGGGAATGGTTCAGCTTTTTGGAGAGATCCACTATGAAAGCTATGCACCAACTAAACCCCTCCAAAACTCTGAAACATGTAGGGCTTAATGAGACCATTTCTGTTGGCCCCTGTGTAAAGAGGAATTTTTTCCCAGTGTTAAGATTACATTAAGGCACATGGTGGGATATCTTGAGAACAGTTTTGTGAGGTGTGATCATGTTTCCCCGAAAAACTGGGAATATTGTACTTTGTTTTAATAAATTTAAACTATTACTTTAAATCCCATGATACTTATTATGCAGACTTATAGTCTATGCTGACTACACTGGGAAAGGCCAGAGAGCCACATCTAGCTTGATAATAAGAAACAGATCCCATCTATTCTCAGCTCTGGCGTACAAGTGCACTTCGCTACGCAGAACAGAGTCTGGGTTCCAGTGTGCAACATCCCCTCCCAATCAAAGCAGCCCAGCCAAGTGTCTGGGTTGTATTATTTCAGTATTAAAGAGAATTTTTTCTTTCTTTTTTTTTCCTTTTCTTTTAAATGAAGATTGGGCTATGCTTTTCCATTTCACGCACTTGCTGGAAGTCTTTTCTCTCCTCGTTGTCCTGTAGCTTTCTAACTGTTACTAAAACTTTGATCTTTGCATCAATAATGGAAGACAAGTTGTAGGACAACAAAAGCTATATGGAGTGCTTTCTCATTTTCTTTTAAGTTAGTGTAGACTTTTTTGAACAAAAAAATAATTTTTTTTTAAAAAAGTGAAGCCTAGACTGACTGCACAAACATCCTGTGCATCATGCACATAATCCTACCTAACATTTCTTACAGTACAGCTGTCAACCATAACCCTTCAGGTACATAAACTTGAAGGGCTTGGAGTAATTTTAGAACAGTGGGAATTAAGGTATCTTACTAGAAGTAAACAAGAATCTTCTTGATATGTCCTCTCCCTCTTTCCTGTCAGATACAAGTCAAATTCATCCAACCACCCCTGCTCCAAACAGCGTAAATATAATAAAATTTGATGGATTATAAATGAGAATCTCTCTTCAACAATACTACTGAAGTAGCAGATTAAATACCAAATCAAATTATGTTGACTCCAATTGTTTCGTAGAACAGAAGTGGACATGAGTTGGCCACAATTTGGTCATTATGTTCACATTCTATCTGAAAAGATGTCATATATGTGGAAAATTCTAGAAAAGAATTTCTAGACTAGTAGAGACAGTCCCTTGTTTCACAGTAGATAACTTCAAAGCTTCCCATCTAAAGGCTATCCAACCAGAGTGCCAGTTTCCCATATATCCTCCTCCTTCTGTGGAACAGGCCAGCAACTGAAGCTGCAGCCAATATTTGTACTTATCAGAAATAGCATGTAATTTAAGATTAGCATTGCAAGGTTCCATGAGCTCTTCTTACAGAGCTAATGAGTCTGCCAGCACTACACTGAAAACGAGACTGAGACAACTTCTAACTGTTCACTGAACTTCGGGAACTTTTGGACATACCAGAATGGCTTAAATACTCTAAAACCAAACAGATCAGCAGAACCTGACATGTTAAGGTTTAAAGGTCTTGGCTGTTTTCTGTTCCAAGTATATTGGATAAAACTGAAGTCAGTACCTTTTGCCAGCATATAATCAAGAGCCTAATTTGAAAGAGTTGTCATGGTTAATGCAAAGATATGGAAAAAAGAAAGAAAAATAAAACCATGGTAAAATTTCTTTGTAGCCAAAACAATTTGGGCATACATGTTATGAACAGACATGCTTCCTTCTAGTGAGCAGCCCATCTCCAAGTCAACACATAATACTTTTAGAAGTTTAGAGCCAAAGTTCCTTCTAAAAAAAAGTGCCTTATGGCCTGAAGTCACTTGATCATATCTCAGTTTGCCCAAGGTGTGATATTGCCCAACCTTCTACCAAGTGGGATAGAATAACCATTGTATACACACGTAGGTCAAACTCTAAAAACAAACAAAAGAAATATACAAAGTGTAATCAACTGTTTAAAAAATCATCTCCCATTCAAATCATGTCTGAAGTACCAAGGCAGGGAGGAACATCAAACAACAATACTGACTAACACACTGCCCAGATCAGCAGCAGTGCTACAGGTCCCTTCTGACAGGCATTAGGGCATTTGGAGAATATCTGTGCTTCCCAAGGTGATTTTTTACTAAGAAGAACAGTGTCATTAAAACTTCACCTGTACACAGATACTGTATAAGGTTCATTCAAGTATCTCCTTCAGGAAATGGACAGTGGAAGGACACTTTGAACACTAAAAAGGTTCATTGCATCCTGCTTGTTCTCATACACACTTTGATCAGTAAGTCTTCCAGTCACTTTACTCTTTGACAGTTCTGGGGCTGATGTGCAGCTCAGCAGCCCAACTGGCAAGCTTCACCTCAGATGATTCTTCCTTGTCAGAGGGCTCCTTCTTGATCCATTCCTTTGGAACTCTTAATTTTAACATTTTATTTATGAAATTAGAATTCACTATAACTTGACAAGCACTGACATATTCTACAGAGATGTTTCAGAAGCTTCCTTCTCAGTCTACCAGCACACCTCAGCTCAGATCTGTGTGTCCTGGCATTCCATCTAAAATTTCTCATTAAGTACAGCGTGCTAGTGCCAAATTTTTGCCAGTAACAACTTATCAATGGGCAACCCCCTTGATTTAATTTGTGATAAAAGCAGGATTCAAATCCAGGTTTTCAGAGGTGAAAGGCTAATGGAGTAACCGAACACATTTGATGCCCAAAACAGTCTTTCAACAGTATAGTTATACTCCCAAACTATTTCCTCAATGAAATGCATGAACTCAGAGCAGATCCAGTGTATTAACTAGTCTTTTCTATTTTGTTCAAGAACCATAAAATCCAAAGAAGGAGTGGGACTCCAAATTCAACTGTTTTTACAAGTCTTTCAGAAAAGCAAAGCTGACGGGCTTAGAAGCCAACTCAGGATGCGAAAAGGAAACTGGAGTTTCTTAGTTTGGGACTTACTTTTGTTTTCAAAGAGACAGGAGAAGCTACAAACATACTTTTCTCCTTGCTCTATGTTCCATATGCACTGACCATTTTCAGAAAACCACTGTCCAGCATGCTTCACGTGGCAGCCTTCACATTGTTTACTGTATTATATTCATTCATCAGTTGTTCATAAGGCACAGAAAGTTCTAGCTCATTATTGGTAAAGGTAGATTCATCAGAGGATGGGAATTTTACCAGTTTTTTTGCAGTTTCAGATTCCTCTGCAAGATTATCATCCATAGAGGATTTTGACGTTTCCTCATCATCTGAGATATCTTCCTCTTCATCATCATCTTCATTTACAAAGGTTATATTGGCATTCTCAAATATTAAGGGTCGATAGTCTCTGGAATCCCACACTTCACCTTCCTCTTCACTAATCCTGTCCAGCTGGTTCACGAACATGGTTCCTTCTAGAGGGCTGTCTCCAACATGTTTGTCATGGAGGGGTCTCAGTACGTGACCATTCTGAATGTCCAGGGAAGCCTCATCATACTCAAATGACTCTGTCTTTGTGTAAGTCACCTGAACATCTATACTGGCATTCATTTGTTTGGCACTTTCCACTATAATCATTTTGTCATTGCTTGTCTTCAGGGCCTTCTTCCCAATTTGCTTTATAAGGTCATTGTAGGTCTCTTCCTTCTTTGAAAGAAAGCTGAAAATGTTGACGTCCTTGGAGGTACCCATTTGAAGGGGTTTTTTAGACCGAGGATGGTTGTCAAATGATTCTTTCCTTTTTTTCCTGCGTTTCTTGATTGCTTTGTGGACTTCCACAAACATACTGACCTTCCAGTTCACGAAGAGTGAGAGCCAAGCTAGTCCCAGATAGATCCATAACTCCACAAAGTATCTGTAAAGCGCATGATAGTTCGCATCTGGATTTACGCCTGTGAGAAATTAAAAACAAAAACATTACTGAAAGAGGACTCACAGCTGATAAATGTTCAAGTTATGACCCTGAGAATCACTCTCTTCTGCACTAAAAGAGCCTCGTTATTTAAACACTGGTCAGAGTGGGGAAATGAAAGAAAAAGTTGATTTCACATCTTCCACTTCTTGTCTGGGCATACTCTGAACATTGGCCTAACAAAATAAGAATGCAGCATATTTATCCTCTCCTTATAAGATACAAAAGTGAACATTTTTCTGTTTGAAAATTACAAGCCTTCTTCCTGCCACTGAGGTATGTATATATAGGTACCTTCCCTGAGAAAAAGATTCAGAATTCCACTTACAAGGACCACCCCAGAGTGCTGAATAAAGGAGTAGATTTTAGAGAAAGAAGAGGTTTAGGAGGGAGAGAGGAACATGCTCAGCATTCCCCATTGACTTTTTCTGGGCAGGTACAGAGAGCATTGCCCAATGCCTACACATCCTGCTTAGTATACTGGATCCCATTCAAAGGTGCACAACTACCATGGTGGGTAAGGCAGCTCCTTGCCTGAAATACAGACCTGGGGCAGCAGAAAGACTTATGAACTCTAGAACTTGGCTGCAAAATTAACCCAATAAAGGCCTTAGGTGTCTACACCAACACTGAAGAGCCAGATCTAGTCCATTGGATCAGTAACCAGCTTCAACAGAATATTCTGTTCTGCAAAATGTGCTAGGAAAGCTTAGAAAACATCTTTTCAAATTAGAGTTCAAAAGTAGAATTGCCACACTATGTATGCCATGAAATAATACATAAAATACAATTACTGACCAGCAACGAAATCTCCAAATCCTATAGTGGTGATAGTGATGAATGAGAAATAGAGGCCTTCAATGTAATTCCATCCTTCAGTCATCATGAAGACAAAGGGAGGAATGACCAGATGGACCAAGACACCCCAAACAATGAAGATAGCCGTGCATGTAATTTGGGCTTTCCTCTGTGAACAAAAAAGAAAAAGTCAGGGAAAGATCTCAGAACATTTTTTCCCACCCATGGCACAAAGAATCATCTGACAGTATCAGATATTTCAGAGTTTTGTGCTAACAATTTAGCTACCATAATTAAAAGTCACTAAAAACGACTGGAGTAAGCACACTTTTTTTTTTCCCTCAGGCAGAACTCCCTATTCTTACAACTATTTGCTCAAAGTTTTCTTTCATGCTCTTGTAAGAGTTTTAGGAGTCCCTGGTATTTTATAAATTGGCATGAGATATGGACATAGCATTCTAGTCTAAAAAGCCATCACTACTTCTAACTTTCCTTTTACTCATTTGAATACAGAAGATCAGAAGTGTTTGAAGATGTTTCTCTCCTCTTTGTGTCTCCTTCCCTTTGCTGCTCATGCAAGCTCTGTAACTGCACGTACACATGTATTTCACTATTATTTTCTGTACTTTTTTCTCAGGTGCAAAACCAAGAAAGCTCTTGCTCTGTTTCTGAAACCAGGACCTAAAGCAGCCCCAGTGCCCTCCAGGCACTATGACCTTGCATTGCCTCCCATCTCTGTGCAGACTTAGAACTGAGAATTCACTTGCAGTGGGGAAGGGAGGGAGGGGGAGAAAGAACCCAAACGAACCATCACCAGAAAAACAACAAAATCCCACAAACCAAAAACCACAAGCCAGTAACTCTGAACAAAATATTTTGTAGTAGATTCATTGCACAGCAGGAAATACTCATAACTAGCATGCAGGCAGGTGGGAGCCAAGCAGGACAGCTTATTTTCATTTCTGTGCCTGAGGAGCTCGAATGTGACGTCTGTGAAATGGAGCCTCATGCACATTTGTCATAAAGGTCTTTAATGTAAGAAGTAGTACCAAAGGTTTTTATGAGATCTCATTTTGCTTAACTTTGTGCAGACTTAACACATCAGACCCCATCCCTCTTTCAGTTGTTTCAATGCAACACCATTTGGGAACACTCATATTTGTGCAACTGTTCATTTACTACGAGATAAGCAGGCAAGTTAAGAAGTTTAAGCTTAATTCATGCATCAAAACTACACAGTTCAAGGGTAAACAAGTAAGGGCTTACCAGGCTTACTCCTCTTTTCGTCAGAAACTGGCCCAGCCTTTTGGCACGTCCTCCAAAGAACTTCCCCAGAGCACTGATCCATGTCAAGCAGAGAGGGACTCCAAAAAGCCCATAAAATATGCAGAAGAGACGCCCAGCGTGTGTCTTTGGAGAAACATTTCCGTAACCTGAAAGAGAGAAGTGTGTCCTCCGTCTGTTCTTGCTGAAGAGAACTCAAGGCAATTCTACCTGAGCAGGAAACAACACTGTGTGGGCTCCCACTGTGTTGGGCATTCCTTACTTCTCCATCTAAAAGGGATTTAGTTTAACTCCAGTTGCTCATCTTCTGAATCTGAATGCCTTCCAATTCTACTCTAGCCAACACACAAAAAGAATGCACCTTAAGTGTTCCCTAGATTTTGTGCATCTTTTTCTAGACAAGATGGGATAAATAAAAAATAAAGCTCATCTCAAAACTTCTAATATAATGCCCCAAACTTAAGCAGCACTGTTAAAACTTGACTGATTCAATTTTATTTAAAACTTAATATTCACCCTGAAGATAGCTCCCACGTGAAAGATCCACTAAACACATTTAACTTGTGACCTGGTACCTTTGCAGGGTAAGAGCTTGTGAGTTAAGTGCAAGGCAAGTAAGTGCAAGGTATTTCAAATGAATTTAGTTCTTTGCTGGTCATAGAACCCAATGGGACATTACAGATTCAGGTTCTAAAATCAGCAGCCTATTTTCTGAACTTCTGACAGAGTTTTCTTATTCAGGTGTTTTATTGACTTCAACATTTTTTTCCTATGTTATAATATAAGCTGGGTATTGTGAATTTTAAATAATAAAGAAAACCACAGTACTGCATATGGTTTTACAGTCAGACTTCTACATCCAGTCCTCTCTGGTTATTTTGCATTCATTTTTCTTTTTAATTGTAGGTGCCACAAGTGTGTAACAACACCATGTAGCAAAGATTCTTCTGTAAAAGCAGAAGGCAAATGATGTTAACTTCTGAAAACCTATATATCACAGGAGGAAAAAGTCTTCCAGTGCAGAGGGTCATACAAGCAGAAATCAGTAGTGATATTTAAAAAGCAAGAGTTGTTCTGCTTCAGCTTTTTTTAAGAGGTGGATAAAAAGTCTAATTAGTTCTGCAAGCCAGGAACATGGATAATTTAGTAGTAGCTCAAGAGGATGTGTGTGTGTAACAAGACAGCAATACAAAAACCTCATATGCACTTGCTCTAGGTGTCAGTTTAATGGAATGCTTTGTTATGCTTTTGTTTTGGAATTTTACGATTTGGAAATTTAAGTGCATGAATCAATAGAACTGGAATGACACCAGCCAACCCCAAGAGCACCTTTAATCCATTACTTATTGGAAAGGCACACATTCCTCTTCTGTACACACACGGAGAGAGTGCCAAAACCCTGGTTTTTTCCTCTATGAATCTGCAGGTGAACACACACTCTAGGCAGCTCCAGCCACGGGGAATTTATTTGGTGGCTGCCTTGACACAGAAATGGGAGAGTACAAACACACCAGAGCCTGCAGGAAACTGCAGCTAGGAAGGTTGATGTAGTAAATATTTACCAATTGTAGTGATCACAGTAGCAGCAAAGATCACAGCATTAGGCCAATTCCAGTTGTTGAAAGTATTGTTCCCAGTGATGGCAACCCCCTGTCCAGCAGCATCTGACACAATCTGTAAGGAAAAAGTAACAATTTTGTAAAATCTTGGTAGCCTGAAAGAGAAATGTGTCTGTCCCTCTCATGTTTTCCCCTTAGCTCATACTTTCAAACTAATCTCTGAGTTTTTTGTGAAGGCTGGCCTAGTATATTCACTAAAAATAATTTTATGAAATACTAAAAACTTGCTTCACATAAGAAGTAATGCAGGTGCTCTGACATTTCAACAGGGAGTTTTAATTCGATTATCTTTAACTTGATTTATAAGTTTAAATCAAATGGATCTCTTCCAGAGAGCAAATAACACTCCTGCAGACTGAACTAGCATTTAAGCTCCAGTGCAGATCTTGACTTTGCTTTAATATTAGGGACAACTTCAGAACTACTATCCATTTCAAAACACTCTTACATGCCTCAGCTTGACTTGGGTATGAATGTCACAGAATCTTTGGCAGAGCCCACGTGATTCATGTTAATTCACCTGCTGTCTCTACCAAAGCCAACTTTTCAAAGACAGAGAAATTAACACTTTTCCACAGCATTTCATGCAACAGGATTCCAGTCATTGTCCTTGAATCATGCCCTTTTCTTCTCCCAGGATGGAATCTGGTATGCCATGATGAATGCAAAGCACTCCTTAACAATGGTCCAGGGAAGCAAGTGAGGTCAGTAGCATTTCTACAGATTCAGCCAGTCAGTTTTTTAACAGCTATTCACATCTCCAAGTGATCAAGAATTCTTAACTGCTTTCAAGTTTTGTAGGAAGGGGCTTGGAAGAACCAGCCTTTCCTCCTTTTCTAAAACTAGATTCTAAGAAACACCTTGATAACAAAAAACTTATTACTACTTAGTGCAGAAATCGAAAGTTTCAGATCAAAACTGTGCATCTTGATGATTCTGAAGAGCATTTAACCCCCCCTTAGTAAAAGAAAAAAACAAACAGATTTACCATATTCTCTCTGGGAAATCTCTAGTTATTTAAATCTTTGCCCTGTCACATCATGATGCAGCTAAAGCCTTACCACGTCACTCTGCTTTTTTCCCTTCAGTGTAAACACTGAACAAAACTCTGAGGCTACACCCATACACAGAAAAGGTGAAGATATCTCCAAATGTTCATTTACAATACCCACTTTCTGCATTTCTCCCTCAATAAGTGTTGAACATAGAAACTATTTTCAGCTAAATACCTAAAAAATCAAAAGCAATTATACCTTTTAAAAATATTTTTAGAAATAAACACAACAGGTGACATTTATCTTAAACTGGCAAGAACTTACGAAGGTATCTACACCCAACTCTTCCTTCCCCCATCACCCCTTCCTTCCTTTCTACTTGATTAAGATCTGATCTTGGACCCAGCAGAGACTCAACATAAAGTTCAATCACTACTGAAAACATACACAAGTTAACACAGGTTTTAATTATTCTTGAGACTTATTACATATCACCACCCTCCTACTGTAATAAAAATGCCCTCAAAGTGAATGTATTGTACATATACAAGATGCAAACAATTTAATTAAAATGCACTTTCAACACACAGGCTGTTACAGAAGATAAAAGGAAATGCATTGAAAGTGAATGAAGATAAAGAACTACTTTTTTTTCCCCCTGGTAAACTCAAAGTGTGTGTAAAACTGCATGCAGCACCTTTCCACATCCCACAGGCTCTGGATAGAAGAGGATAGAGTTCTCAACAAGGCACTCATTTATCATGAGAAAGTGGTGTACAAATGAGAAGCAGCCCTAAAAACAGGCAGGTTGAGAGCAGGCAAGTAAAACACACAATGCCATTCCTCTTCAAAAAAAAAAGGGATCACAAGAGCTCATCTGAAAAGAAACCAACCAAACTACAATAATTTCTGCCATGGTCTGCAGAGAAACTTCTCAAAGGACATTCAAATCACCTGCAAAACACAATCTGTTATGTATTATCCTTGAAAAGATGCCTTGAATTCTTCCACTGCCTAAATGTTACACTAAGCACCAGTTTTCCAGTCATTTTCCATTCCATAAGCAGGCTTGGATATTTTTTAGTTGTTGTTTCCTCACAGAGCAAGTGATCTCTAAGAGACCCAGTGAACTCTCTGTTCCCATTGTCACAGGCCATTATCTCATTGCATTACTCCACCTTGGGCTGACCTCATGAGCTCAGTTTCCCAGCACATACACAATTATGTCAAGACCTGCCAGGATTTGAGGTCTGGAGGTCTAAAGGGGGCCCAGATCTGAGGGGAAGAAGCTGCTGGCTGAGTAGCACACAGCTGCCCTTCACAGGCAGGCAGCTAACATTTCGGGGGAGATGGCCAGCTCTACAAGTCATATAAACCCTTGGTACAGAGAACCACAGATAATTCTCCAGACACAGCTGACACCCTCATCCTGTCCTTATTTGCACACAGCTCTTGGCTATTAGCACACAATTATCTGTGATCTACAGTCCAGTCTTTTAAGTTACTTTATGCCTGAAAGAAGTCTGAATGCACTATATGCATCCCAGCTGCAGGAACAAAGATGGTCACAAAACAGTCTTAGATAGCTTTGGTGCTGTGGGAAACGTGTAGCTGCTTTCCAAGCAGCATAACTTTTGCCCATACTGAAATAATTAAAGATTTTGGCTTAAAACAAAAAAAAAAAAAAANGAGTGGACACTATTCAGCTGAACAGCAAACATGGTTGTGGTTTTTTTGCTTGGCAAATCTGTTAGGCTCTAATGTCAGAGATGCCTTTGTTTTCATATGCTAGGATACAGAATGCCCCAGGTTGGCAGTGCTTGATTTCTTAAACTACAGAAAACTTCTTCCAAAAAGTCTTTGGATTGTAAAATAGGAAGCAAGGAAGAAGAGGGCAGATGGTGCAAGTGTTCTTAGTATCTTGAAAGATTTAATTTGAAAATACCTTTTCAAGTATGCCCAAATGCAAAAGTTGAAAATAGCTAACTCATAATTTATGTATCACCTTAGGTCTCACCTCAAGACAGTTCATACTGATAAAGGTAGGACTGTATTTTCAGTCAAATGTCTTTTTTTTGCCTCACAGAATCAAAACCCCTCTTCTCCCTCATTCCCTACTACTCCAGTTCTGCTTCTTGGCAAAGAAAAAGGGAAAGAAGTTTTAGAGACTCTGGTGTTATTGTTGAAAGTTAAACAGACTTAAAACTAATACCTCTTCTGGTGACATTAACACAAGTAGAAAAAGGGAAATAATTTCAAAATAATCAAGCAGACAATGTGTTCATACCTTCCCACTTCCCCACAAATCCCAGCACTGCTCCAACACAGCCTTGTGTTTCCTGGCTTTGGTGACAATTTCATTAATCCTCTGATGACCAGGGGAACTCCAGATTTACCAGGTATCACAAGAAATATTTGTTAAATCTCCTCTAGCTTGGACAAAGGAGAGGAATTTCTCTCAGATATTTAGGCACCTACCACTTGAATCTCCCCTATATGAGTAAGAGTAGGGATGAAAAGTTCTCAAAACAAATTGAAAAATAGCAAAGTGAAGTCTTGGCCCATATAGGTCACACACCATTACTGATTTTACTCTAAGAGTTAAGGACTGCAAGAAAGTCATGATACAGGTTTTGCATAAGAAGTAGGAATAATTTAATATTTGGCATGAAATCTTAAGATACTCTAGTAAGGAATAGCGGGGTCTGATGACAATAAGCAGAAAGGAAAAAAGGACTTCTGGGGTACTGGTGGCCAGACAGGCAGATACACCAGACTGAAAACAGAAGAAACTGGCTATATATAAACTAGAGCAACAGATCCTGCCCCACTGGCACCCTCTTGCACCAGGAAGAACAACCAGATATTGCTCAGAGCCAGGTCTCTTTTGAAGAAGCTAAAGCCTCCCATGTTACTGGAAGCGTTCCCTGGAGACCTGACATACAGATGTAATGGCAGCTTCAAGGTTCTCCCAGTGGTATGAACAATTGTCTTGAAATGCTGTTTTTCCACAAGAAAGGAGATGTAATTGAGCTATTAAGCCTGAAATTAGACCCAATGGCTTTCATTCTACTCTCAAGAGTATTACAGTGTAATGGACAGTAATGGTCAATCACAGCTCGATGCTACATCCAAAAGCTGAATCCATTTAAAGCATCCTTTGAGGATTCTTAGGCTTTGTCCTCACTTCTGACTCTAAAAGAACACAGGAGAAATTTCACTTCTTTCTTAAGTTCTTTTATCAAGGATGTCAAGATTTAGTACACTGAAAACCAATGTATTATGAATCTACCTAGAGACTTTCCTACAAGGAATAAAAGCTTCAACAGCAATCTTTTTTCACATTGACATCTAAATCTTTTATAAAATTTGGAAAAAAGAAACAGAAAAGGGCAGTAGTTATCTAATCATAGGTATGTATAACACTGACAAATTTAGCCAATCACAATAAAACTGCCCAGAATAATAAATTTTAAATTTAAACTATCAGATGTAACTTGTATACTGCTGTTCATCTTTAACCAGATTTCAGTTTTACCCAAATCCAGTAGCAGCAGGGCTGAACAGATAGGTGAAGTGGTATAAGCAGCTGTATGAACAAAAAACCTAAAAAACTTTTAGTGACTTTAAAACTACATAAACAGTTAAAATCCATGCCATGCAAATTGTACTCTCTTTTACTTGTCCCACATGAGTTTTGCAGTGATTTACGTTTTCTGGCTCAAGCTATAAAGTTACAGTGGCAGTCAGCTGTTTATAAAAATCTTATTTTTAAATGCAATAAAATATTTAATTGTTAGTGAATATCTTCCCAATAATAAAAAACCTGAGTCACATGTTAAGACTCCCAAGTCAGATATACATTACAAAGTTCTGCTGACCTGGAAAATATTGTCTCAGGATTGATTACACGTATGTAAAGAGAAAAGAAACCCTCTCAGCCAGTAACCCTGTTAGAAGGAAAAATGCCTGTGGGTGGTCACAGCTGGATTGACAGGACAGCTTCCTGACTCATTATGCAGACAGGCAGCACGGCGGCCACGGCCAGAAATTTCCTGTCCTGTTGGCATATTGCACTTTGATGTCTGCTTGCACATTAAAAGCAGCAGAACCTATTTCACAGGCACAGTCTGAATTTTTAGAGTACTTTATAGCTAGATCAAGTTTTAGATTCACAGTCAAACCAGAATATATTAATCCTGGCTTACAGCTGTCATAGCTCAACTGAGTAAGTTTGTGTGTTTAGTTTTAAACAACAAATATATGTCTAATATAATAATAAAAACCACCATAATCTATTGTTCTGAGTTATAGTCCCTGGAGAAAGAGAAACAAACAAACAAGGTAGATATTGAAGGTGATTTGCTTTCACTCTGTACCCCCGATGTGCCCCAAATGAATGGAAGATACTGTCCATCAGAGAAAGTATTTTCCTCTCTGGAATACCTTGGCAGCTTGGGGTTTGGGTAAGGAAGGAGAAAGTGAAGCCAACTATGCAACTAATGATTTTACCAATGAATAAAATACTCTTTCTTCCCAATTACTTTTCATGTCTAGATATATGAGGTGTATACAAGTAATGTTTTATTAAAATTTCCTGTTTGAGTTCTTCAAAGACTTCCTATTAACCTATATATTCTTTCACCTCTCTTCCCAACCTAAATTCCAAAGACAGATGCAGTACTGCTAAGAAAATCTTGCTGTGCCACGCTGCTTACTTTGGTAGCCAGAGACACAACGTGGCAGAGTTGCAGAAAGCAGAGAGAAGAATTCACATACGGTGAAATGATTTCATCAAGGCAGCAGAAAGATCAGATATTCCCATGTCATCTTCAGGAGGGCTGCTACACACGTGTCTGTGCACAGAAATGGAAGCTTCTCACTTCTTGGAAAGGAAAAACAATTCTTTAAGGATTAGAATACAAAAAACACACACAGGCTAGAATACAAAAGAGCAGCACTCTATCTGGACATAAATATTTCTGTCACTTGGCACCTGGCACCTTTAATATGTAATCTGCTCAAGGCAAGAGTTCTCAGGAAAGCATGGTAGTAACTACCCTCCCCTTCTGAGTAGCTCAAGGTCACCAGAAAAGCACAAAATTAGTGGCTCCTGCCACCTTTTTCAGTCCCATCTCCAGTGTAATGACAGCCTTACCCTAAGTGCTTGCAGGGACCCAAGAACTCCCAGCTGAATCACGCTGGCCTGTGACCAGGGCCAGCACAGGGGGCCAAGGGGACAAGGCTTTGAGGCTGCCTTCGCCACTTGACAGCCTCTGCAGGATTACACCAACCAGCAGGACTTAGGAGAGCTGACCTCTCATTTCCCTCTCAGCATTATCTGTGTTTGCAGTATGAATTTCATGTTTGTCAGGGCAAGAACCATGCCAGATGTAAAAAGAAGTCTTTTAGCTGAGCCCTGGATTTCCTACTTCTCTTCTGCGGGAATGGTTTGCGACCTTTTTTGAGAAAGAAAAATAAGACAAATGAACCACATTGTCTCAGTCTGACAGGCAACACCCTCGTGTCTTGCTAACCTGTGAAAGTTTTACTGTCCTCTACTGACCTATGCAGAGAGTTGAGCTGGAAGGTGGTTGGGGCAAGAGGTGCAGGATATGAGTCAGCAACACCTGCATTATAGAAGGATGGTGGGAATTAATAAATTCCACATTAAGTGAAGAGGACATCAGTTGACTACACAAGTCTGAGTCTGGATCAACTGAGCATAAAGGAGAGAATCCCCAGCTGGCCTATACTAAACTAGGTTCTGCAAGTCTTGTAATTCTAGAACTTGTATAATCTGTTTTAACAAACGAAATCCAAGGCAGAAACAGCTTGTTTCTAACAGGACAATGGGGTTGTGGACAGTAGCCACCTACCACAAGATCAAAATTAAAAATGAAACAAAAAATAGGAAGTAGTCATTGAGTTCTAGAAGAACAGAAACTCACAAGCTTCATGCTTGATGTTAACAGATGTAAATTACACACACAACCAAAAGGATACATGAAAACTAGGGAGATCGCTATGAGTATACAGGATTCCTTCCCCCTTATCTATGAATTGAAATAGAAGAAAAAAATAAAAACAAACCCTGGAAAAAAAGTGTTACTCCCCAGGTTTACATTCCTATGTAGATCAACTACAAATAGCAGGAGATAAATTTTCCCCTTGCTGTCATAACCAATCACTTTATAAATGCAGTGCAAGTGCTATTGCAAGTACATACATATTTTGCATTTTTGAATCAACAGTTTAGTCTTAAAATATAGTTCTCCCATCAAAGGATAAAGTTTTGAAAATTCCCAGTAGAGGAAAAAAATCCTGGCACAATATGGATTAAGATACTTCGAGGGAGGAGTTTTTTCCAACAATAGCAAGATTTAATCCAGAATGAGATGATATTTTCACATTTCTATCAATACAGCAGATAGAATATTATCCTCTCACTTTTCCACAGTCTTCAGAGAAAAAAGAACTTAAAGAAGTCTTTTCTTTTTTAACTGCTTCAACATGTCAGTGGTTCTTGTTTGTTTCTGTACTTTTAACAAGGCAATTATAAAAGTTATTTAAATTTGCTACAAGTGACTTTAAATGATCCACCAGTATCTTATAGCATACAAAAAATAAAGGTATAGGTAGAGTTTGAATGCATTGTATATAACACACTTTATCCAAAAGATTATATAACAAGATTGAGCTTGCTCTGCAGAAAAAGTTTGGCTAATCTTGTTGATTCTTCATTTACCTAGCCAGCTTCTTAGTGTTTCATTCTGTTCATGCAACAGTGCTTCTCAATGCATAAATGAACTACAGAACCAAGACACTCTATTGCTTTCCCTTCATTATGCTTTACTTTGGTCTGTCAGGAACTTGTGCCTTCACCTAAGCAGAATTTTCCTTACCTAACTGAGCCTCCAGCACATGCCACTTCATACAAAGCTGTCCCTACCTCTACGCCTGATATTTAAAGAATGCATGTAAATACATGCCTGGTTTTTACTTTGCATAGTTTTGTGATACAACAGACAGCAAACTAGACATCATTTGTGGCTGTAAATTTAGAACACAGCACACTCAAGTTTCTTTACATGTCTTGTTCTTGATTTCTTGTTTAAGTCATTTTGTCACAATTCATTATTGATTTATTTTTAAGTGGGAAAACTCCTGTTCCTAGATTTCAATGTGGCTGGCACTTCCCTTCTTTTAAAGCAGTCTTGCTAGTTTTGAGAAAGCACAGAGTGGGATACCTTGTCCTTTACTGGACTTTGAAAGCAGATCCCAGTGAAAGTAGTTAAGTACACGCTATGAAGAAACTGTGGGTTAGAGCTCACCATCCCTTTTAATTTACTGATTAACCAGCACAGAACAGGCTGTCCACTAAGAACACCGAAGACAAGAAACTACCAAACAAGATACTACCATACACAGAGAAACACAGAAGTGGTCTTTACCAGAGAGAAAATACTCTTGACTAAATAACTGCATCACTGCTGTAAAGAAGCCCTGTGTTTGTCCTTCAAAGGGCATAACTGAGTTTGAAGAGGGGTTGGAAAACGTTCACATCTTAATCCTACGCACATACCTTTACACTTGAGAGTATTCACTATTCAGTGTAATTCTGAGGAGGCTTCTCTAAGGTTCATTTAGGTGCTCAGAATGGAGAAAGAACACTGACATATCCTGAAACAAACTGTGACTGTTCAACATGACCTCCAAATTCTCTCTGCAAAAGAGTTGGCTGGGTACGCCAGTGAATTCCTATTTGTATCTGAAGTTCTATCACATTAGCTGCTCTTAAAAATTCACACTACCCAATCACCTCTACATACACAGAGGATTTAAACAACAGTATCCCTGCTATGGGTTAGTGAATCTATTGTGTTTGTGGCCATGCTTTGGTAGTGGGGGGGAGCTCCTCCATGTCCAGCAGAGCCAATGCCAACCAGTTCAAAGACAGATGTGCCACTGGCCAAGGCTGGGCCTATCAGAAATGATGGTAACACCTTTGTGAAGATGTATTTAAGAAGGAAAAAAAAGGTATTGCTCAGATGTAACTGTAGCCACAGCAGAGAGGAACAACAATGTGAGAAGAACAACTCTGCAGACACCAAGGTCAGTGCAGAAGGAGGAGCTCCAGGCTCTGGAGCTGAGACTCCCCTGCAGCCCATGGCACAGCCCATGGTGAGGCAGCTGTGCCCCTGCAGCCCATGGAGATCCCTGGGGATGCAGAGATCCACCTGCAGCCCACGGAGGAGCCCCACTCTGGAGCAGGTGGATGCCCAAAGGAGGCTGTGACCCATGGGAAGCCCACACTGGAGCAGGGTCCTGGCAGGGACCTGCAGACCCATGGAGAGATGAGCCCACCGTGGAGCAGGTTTCCTGGTAGGACTTGTGACCCCATGGGGGACCCAGGTTGGAGCAGGCTGTGCCTGAAAGACTGCACCCCATGGAAGAGTGACCCAAACTGCAGCAGTTCCAGAGAACTGCTGCCCATGAGCTGGACTCACGCTGGAGAAGTTCACGGAGAACTGTCTCCTGTGGGAGGGACCCCACGGCGGAGCAGGGGAAGGACTCCTCTCCCTGAGCAGGGGCAGGAACAATGCGTGATAAGCTGACCATAAACCCTCATTCCCTGTCTCTCTGGGCCACTAACAGAGGAAGTGGAGCCTGTGAAGGAGGAAAGGGTGAGGGGAAGGTGTTTTTAAGATGTATTTTACTTTTCATTATCCTGCTTTTTTGTTAGAATAAATTCAATTAATATCCCCAAGTTGAAACTGTTTTACCTGTGATGGTAATTGGTGAGTGATCTCTTCCTGTCCTTATCTCAACTCACAAACCTTTCACTGTATTTTCTCTCTCCTGTCCAGTTGTGGAGGAGAGTGATAAAGAGACTTTGGCAAGTGCCTGGCATCAAGCCAGTGTCAACCTACCACATTTCACTATTGCATGCAGTCTCCAGGACCTTCCAAATATGTATGTGAGTGAAGTTTTTGAAAAGTGTTTGTATTTAGATTCAATCCCATTATAAATAAAACGTAAGAGATAAAATTGTCACAGGTCTCTATCTTTATTAAGGCTAGTGGCTTAAAAATCTGTCCTGACTTTGCAGAATGGACCTGCTTTCTGACTATTCTGCCAAGTGGAAAAGAGTTTTCCCACACCTTCTCCCAGGCACTGATGATAGATAGCACTTTTCCACCCTTTCTCTTTGGCATCATTATTTTAACACAGCACCAATTACACACATGTTAAACAATGCAGAAAGTTCTTCAGTGGACTGAGTTTCAAAAGGAACAGTGACAAATTTCAATTTGAGCATTTCAGGTCTTTTTCTCCTGGGTTTTGTTTTATGTTTTTGCAAGTGCACAGTCTCTGTGGGAACAATGCTAAAATGATAAATTTGTAACAAGAACCAAGCACTGAGCTTTATTTATCCATAACTGCTGACAGTGGCAACCCAGTGAAGAGAAGAAATAATTGATTTAACATGCAAGGGGCAGTCTCATTAAAGACAGTAGTACAGGCACAAGCTCCTCTTTTTGTCTCTGTGTTCTCTTACTCTGTGTGCTTCCTAGCTGGCAAAATGAATGAGGGTAGAGAATGCACATTTGTCACGGATAGAAACACTCCTTATTTCAGTCTTTTAAGTGCTCATCTGTTTTCTTGTTTTTCAATTAAAATTTAATCAGGCTAAGTGATCCTTTAGAAAGGCAATCTGTTAATTAACCCACATTAGACAGCAGAAATCATGGTCTTCGAGATCAATCTTAATTTATGATCCAGAAATAGCTCTTATTAGTCAGAGACAAGAACAGGGGGAAAGTTTTTATATACAAATTTAGAACATATATGCTCTGCTCTGGTTTTATCTTGTTATCTGAAGGCCATGCAATAAATCATGAATTCAGAGGAGATGTAAAGAACCATCTTTATACATGCCTGAACCTGAAAGATTCATAAAACTAATTGTGGCTTAAATATAGTATTTATGAGTCTGGAGACTTCAGGAAAGTCCAGTGGAAACAATTTGTGAGTTTACAGACAAATTAATTCCACATCATTGTTTGGAAACAGAAAAGGTAGATAATTCTGCCAGCTTTTCCCTGCTTGAATAGATGATCAAAATTAGACAAAGCATGAGCAGGATGAAACAGGATACATAAGACTTGAGGATAAAAATTTTATGGCATTCCACAGAGCCAGCATTTGCTATATTGAGTATTTTTTCTCCTACTTGCCCTGCATACACTCCACCCCCCACCTCCTACCCCTCCAGTTAAAACCAGACCTTAATGTGCTGGCCATTTTAGTAATTCATACAGATGTAAATGCTGATCACTGCAATGAATTCTACTCTATCTACAAAAAGTCCTTAGGGTTGCTTCTACTTGGAGAAACAGTCTTAGCATTGTGTAATGTTCTGCAAGATTAGCTGCTCAATCAGTGCTGGTAACTAGCACCACCACCTTTTCCTTCCCTCCAAGGTGGACACAAACATCACAAAGTGTATTGATATGCTTGAGTTCTGCAGGGAAAGTTACAGCTGAGTAATAAACCTAATCAAGAGAGCTTTCCTGAGGATATGATGCTTCCCAAGATGCAAGTGCATTTTTTTGTGTGTGTCACTTGGCATGGAGAACAAAGACTGAGAGTTTTAAAGTTAATGGAAAATATCCTGGGAAACAATCCCCATTGGCATGATGAGAGCATTATCTCCTGTGGGACAAACAAATGGGTGGGGATCAAACTTAACCCTCCTATAGCTTCCCAACTTCTGTAATGTCTGAAAATTAATAGAAAAATAGTAGTTCCAGGAAAGGCTGTTGATTTAACAATATCAAGTGCCTGCCTGTAGAAGAGAACCACAGAAAAAACATTTGACTTAGTTTGATTACAGAGAGAGCAGACTAGAAAAATACAGTTTTAAAATGTATCTCGTTTCTTTAATTTCCTACTTCAGTCTATGCTATGGACTTGAATTCTCCTTGAATTCTCCTGAAGTAAGAGGAGAGTTCCAAAACTTCCATATCTTGAAACTGGACCTCATTGCCCTTGAGAACAACATAGGTTTTGTCATCAATTTTATTTAGAGAAGATAAGCAATTTGTACTGCAAAAGTAAAGGGTGAGAGGAGATAACGTTGCTTTCTTTGTACTGTATCAGAAACTATAATGTAAGACCACAAACAAAAGCCATTTAAACAAAAAGCCAGTTTGATATAGGAATAAACAACAACAAATAAATAAGCCTGAGTGAAACTAAGCTGCAAATTAAAACAGGCTCTCAACCAGGAAACAGCTGTTAATCAAAGCATTCAGCATGGTAGTGTATATGAACCTCCCTGCCTGAACCAAGATCCAGATTAACAGTGATTGCATTAGCTAATGTAAATATTTCTGCAATGTGGTGCTAGAGGTAAGATTTTGGATCTGGAATCCTTATTACTACTGTAGTGCACTGGGGAGCACAATTTTCGTCCTACAGTAAAATCCTCTTTGTAAAGAGAGAAGTTCTTCAGAGAGATGTTGGGAGAAAGTGTTTACTCTCACCACTTTCTGTGGCTCCTTTCAAAGGCATGCAGGAGCTTTTCCTCAAGGATGGACACGATGCAGAGTACCCAAGAGATAAATGGTGAAAAGGGAAACAAATTAATTAGAAAGAAACAACTCTACTGATAAATAGAAGACCAACACTTTTGCATCGCCTGCTTGATTTATTTTTTTCTCCTGGCAGACTTCTAACAAGGTCTTTTAGTAAGGTTTGAGCCACACAGAATACATCTAACCTCCTTTATGAATATACTAGTGGTTCTACAAAGTGGACACATTTCCCTACTGACTTTGTGAGGCCTTATCTTAAAGCCACGTTGAAAAGAAGTACAAGTCAAGATTGGTGATTTTGTAATGATAATTTGCACTCCTTATTTGTACAAAGTGCAATTCTACAGGAGGTTTACAGATGGCTGTTACGTCTACAGCTACAGACATAACACAAGAGCTGTCCCCTTCAGATGAAGCAAATTTTGCATGAAAATATTCCATCTGACAATGGAAACAGAACACTCATCTGAGCAACTTGGTCTAATGAAAGGTCTCCCTGCCCATGTCAAGGGGGTTGGAACTGGATGATCTTTCCAATCCAAACCATTCTATAATTTGTTCTTTCGTTTTGTAAAAAGCAATGCAAGAGTCACATTTGTTTTTGCAGCTTTCCATCATAAGCATCTATTTTACAAAATAGTGTTTTAAAAATAGGCAGTTTAAGACATTTTCAGTCAAAACACACATATGTGTTTTCTATAAAGTCCTCACATTGAGTACATGAGTGTTTGTGGAAAGCTGTTGCAGTCTGCCCAGACATGATTTGGATAATGCTTATTGATTTCATGGTCAGCAACGAGTTCTATGTTTTGCCATTCTCCATCCTCATGGAAACTTCCCATTACTCTCCCAAACTGCCTTTAATGGAAGGAATGCCCCAAATCTGAGGCTTCATTTTTCATGCAGTAAAATTTAAGAATAAAATCCCAGAAGGATGTTCAGCCCAAAGAGGGTTGGACCTAAGCACATTTCCTCACTAAGGCAAATTGAGGCCAAGTCAACATTGCTCATGTGAATTGACAAAAAAACTGAGTAGCCAGGTCTTTGAAAATATTTGTTGCTCTTTCTATACCATGAAATCATGCATGCAATCAAGCCCTGAAGAGAAAGCAAACTTAACACCACCATGAGATGCTACATGGTGAATTTTGAGGAGTTTTGTCAAATTGAACCATTACAATTGAATGAATAAAGCTTGCCCTTACTACCAATCACTGCTGTTCTGCTGCTTATTTCTTTTTGACATAACAAGCTAAGAAAAAGCTTGATTAGGGACCTCCCAGCCCAGATGTGTAAAATAAAGACAAGTGCTAAACTACTGTGATGAGAGAATTAATTAATTAATTCTGCAATAACCCCCCAAGTTTTGTAATAGTTTCTATTTTAGAGTGAAACATGAAGTCAATGAGATTTAGGTGGTAAGAGCCCATTAAGAAATTATTTCACCAACTGGAGTTCTATTTAGGTGGTAAAAGTCCATTAAGAAATTATTTCACCAACTGGAGTTCTATTATGCAGTACAAATAGGTGTTACTGTTTCCTTTGGAAAAAAAGGCCTGATCTGTAGGGAAATTAACCTCTTGGAGGCATGTCAATATTTTTACAGCATGCTGTTTAAGACTTGACTGTGTATGATGTATAGCATGGACAGTTAATTTTCCTATAAGTCATAATTCATGGGGCAAACAATGTGAGGGATATTAATGGAAAGAGATCAACAAGGTTATTTCCTTTTGGTGACTTTCTGCAGAGTTAAATAATAAGTGAAACTCTTAATTCAGCAAATAAGTTAACTGGAACTATTTTGTCATTGCAGAATTGGATACTGAAGCTTCCCTATTTGTGATACTTGCAGATTGTATGCTTCAGTGAACTAATGTTGCATAATTTTATTTCTCTTTTGGATTTATGTACAATGGATGTAAATACCAACTGTTTTGAAGAGGCATCTGGCTTTTTTGACAGATCATGACTACAGAGTTTAGCAGTTTATATGGATTTTTGCCCTATTCATTTCAAGACTAGATTCCAGTTTTATGAACTACTTAATAAACTATTTTGATGAAAAGCATATTCAATGCTTTACCAGCATTCCCCTGCTCTCGTGATTAATGCAGTAATAGAAATGTTTCCTTTTCACTTTCCCAAGTTCCACATAGACATGTTTTGAAGACAAATTAGCTAAAGGTTATTGCTGCATGAGAACTGCAGCTGTTCTGCAGATGCTGAGTGTCCCTACTTTTCATTGGCCCACAATCATTCTCATTCAGAAATAAAACCCATCAGACTATGTCATAGCTTTCATTAGTACAGCATAATTTTGTGGGCTTCTGTTCCAATATGCTTATAACACATTTTGCCTTGGATAGGGAAAAGAAAAAAAAGTATTTCAACAACTTTTATGTTGCATCAGCTGAAATTAAGACATTGGAATAATCTGTAATTGCAGAATAGGCTTCCTTCCTATCTGAACACATACATGGTGACTAATGTAGCCAACTCCCCTTCAGAAGGGCTTTGGAAAATGCTGTTGTCCCCATTTCAGAGATAAGAAAGTGGAAACAGAAGAGTCAAGAGTTTAATCAAGCCCTCACACCAGCTGGTGACCTATGTTAGGCAGGGTTAGAACCAGACAGTGTTTGCATGAGACTCTTGCAACAGAGCTGGTACTGATTGCATAAGCAGATGGTAAGCCATGCAGCAGTCTGTTTCCAAAATAATACATTTCAGTTCAGTTGCAGTTGATTTAAGTAGATTTAAATGAAACCAAAACAGTCCTATTGTCAATAAAAGCACAGTTGATTGAGATGAATTTACTACATGCAGAGGGGTTGGGACAGAAAATGTTGATATTAGGACAAGTCAAAACACAAGCGATCCAAGCTTGACAGCTTTTCTTACAAAGGCCCAATAAGCTTTTCAACTCAGTGAGTGAATTGAAACATAAAGTAACACTGCACACTATGTTCTCTCCCATTTATAGCTGGGTTAAAAAATTTACAGGAATTTACTTGTTTAGAGTTTAGAACATTAAAACGTGATTAGTTTATTTCTTAGGCACTTGGAGGAAATGTCATAGACTTTTGGTTTCACAAGCACTTTTGTATTTCATCCCCAAATTTCAATCCAACTTTAAAGGTCCTGTTTCTCAGGAGACACGCCAGAATCTGCTGCCAGAGTGTGCTAGTAGCATCACACACCTAATTTCCTGTTTAACAACCTATCTCAAGGAGAAATGGGTACTACAAAAAAAAAAAAGAAAGGCAGGTCTTAGGTCTTTCTAAAACAACTTATTTGTCAGAAAATTCAGTGAGCTCACACATGCTAGAATTAAAATCTTGCGTGTCCCAACAGCATCAAATAAAAACCCCAAAAGTGATCAGACTTGGGTGGAGTGGAGTATTACTTGTAACAATATTTTTAATCAGGTAGACTTTTGAACTACAGAACAGGAACAAGAAAAAGACACACTGTTGGCTAATAACTCTTTAGGGCAGTACCTTCACTAAGCCACCTTGTTAAGCCAAACAACCAACTAGGTTTCCAGAGTCAACCAAAAACTTTACATAACCTCAACCACACCAGTCTCTCTCCCTGTTTCATTCCTATATCAGGCAGCAGGAGGAGGAGGCAAGGCATGCTTCCAATGTCAACAGGGACAGGATGCTTTGTATGAATAGCAAGGTGATGGATTTATCTTAAGGGGTCTAACAAGGGCAAAAAACCTGCCACAGAAAGGCTCTTAGCTTTGAGATTTCTGCTATTATGTATCTAGCTTTATTTATCCAGGGCTTAACCTGAAATAAAATGTTTTTATGTTACTTACTATAAACCTCTTCAACACTAGATTAACTCTAGACTGATCTCTGAGGAGGACTGGGGAAAGAGAGGAGGCTGCTCAGAACAAATGTTTTCGAATGCAGAGATCTGCTGGCACAGTTATGGCAGGCTAGAAAGAAATGTGATCAGTAACTGAGATAACAGACTAGGAAACAGTCTGACCTAGACACTCTCAGACCTGTAAAAGCTTAGTTTGCCTCGTCTATGTTATTTCTTCTGCTGGGTGAGTGAATTAGACTGGCAATTAACATCAGTTTGCTGCTGAGAGCTGGCTGTGCTTTAGAATATTTCTTAAACACAGTTGTGTCAGCATATATACAAACCCCATTTTTGTAGGAATTTTATAGCATTAAAAACCACACACACAACACCTGCACTGGAACACAATCTTCTGCTATTTTAATACATTTGGCACTATAATAAGTACACAGAAGGGGCTTTCTTACCAAGGGAGCTTGCAACCACTAACTGACAGAAAACAGAACAGATACTGCTGCAAGAATTCTCCAGTAATCTTTTCTGTCCTGTACCATATCCAGGTCCTGGTCAAACCTCAGTGGTAAACTAGAAATTGCATCTATCCTGTAAAAAGGATTTTAAATAAATGAAAAAGTAAGCTTAGTCAACTGAAAAATATTTTCACTTGAAGACTACCAAACCATGCACACGTTCAGGTTCACAAAATTTCCCATACATTTGCAGGTTTACCCTGAACAGGTAACATGAGACAAATTGCAGGCAAAGAGTAATGTACAGCATTGATGTGAGGCAGGTAATTAACAGACTCTGTGCTCCATCATTTCTCAACTGTCCCATCCCTGAGGGTGTAGGAAAGCCAAACTACTTTGTCATCTTCTTGCTACTGTATTAAAGGCTCTTGCCTTTAATAAATATATTCTATTTATAATAAGTAATAAATAAAGGATCAGCTGGCAGAAGTACCACAGTTCTTGCCTTCTTGTTAGACACTTTCCCTTTCTAGCCCAGATTTCCTACAGCTGACATCTGTGGCTGTTCAGCAGCATCTATTACCTCCTCACAAGCTGAGACAAAGGAAGCACTTGCACATTTCTAAGTAGAGAACCCTCAAGGTTAATAGCTGCTCACATAAAAGATGCTAAGGGAGTCAACAAAACCACAGGAAAGCTGCAGTTACCTCAAATGAGTGAGACAGTTTTCCCAAGATGCAGAGAATTCAGCTGAAAGCACCTAGTCCATGTCTAGTGTGAAACTACTTTATGACAGTGTTTCTCCAGTAGGAGACAAGGAGCAGCCAGCTGTGAAGACATCTGTTCAAATAACCAAATGTCTAATTGTAGAAGAGCTGAACAAGCATTATTAAAATATGCAAATAAAGCCAAGGCACTCTCAAAATGTGACCTATATTTTACTTCCCTTAAACACAAGATAAAGACATCTATTCTCATTTCATTAATCAAGCTGACAGCTTTAGGACATGCAGAGACTATGTAACAACTTCGTGAAAAAGCACTGTTATCCTATAGTCACAATCCAGTTAAGACACTACCTGAAAATCTAGTATCACTCTAACAAATTATGTAGAGACACAATAAAGATGATTACTGGGTTTTCTGCTAAACAAAAGCGACTTCAAAATTTTTTGCTCTCTCTCCATTCCCTTACCTTCCACCTGAAAAGCCATAAAAAAAGTTGGAAACAAGCAAGTGGTATTTTAAAAGGGCAACTGATAGTGACACAGGTGAATACTTTTCAGAGTGCACTGATAAAAATAAGAAAGAGTGAAGCACAAACTCCAGTGCCCTTCAAAAACCCTTGTGCCAACAAGGCAAGCCTTGATTGCCCTCTTCATTCTGCAGTCACGTACACACCACTTGGACAGGCCTGAAGCCTTAACTGGCAAGTTATCACAGATCAACTCTTTAACTTGATTTTAACATATTTGCATTACAGTCTGTAGCTGGTTAACAGCAGCTGTCAGAGCTGAGCATGTGGTAGGTTGAGCATTCCAGCCAGACTAATGCAAGAGAGGCTAAGGGAGAAGTCAATATCACAGCTTGATTAGACCCATTCTCTTTGTTCAGCTGCTTGGCTCCAGACAACTCCCCTGTTTCTTTGACGCCTGGAGGAGACTCATCAACCTCACTTCTCCTACAGACCAGAACTAACCCACTTACAAACTGCTGTCTCTCTAGCAAGGGACTTGCTAGATTCTTGAGCAACTTTCCTCCAAAGTTTTTTGACTCCTTTGGAGTAGGCTGGGAGTAGGAAAGAGAAGCAGCAGTAAGAGCATTTTGAGGTCACACAAAGAAGTCATCACTGGTAATTCAGTATTTTAGCCAGGCCATCAAAAATACAGTATCATATCTGAGTATGCTTTCTACCTCAGGACCTTCACAACCCTCTGCAGAATTATCTTCAAGTTCCATCAGCTATTACTCACTTGCTGCTGTTATCTGACAATCTTATGACTTATTTTTCAGACCAAATGAATGTTAACTGTCACTGTTGTTAGGAAGTATCAGAACTCAGAGACCTATGATAGGTTCAACTGGGACATTTTTGCACTCTTGAAACCTCAGAGAAACACACAGGTCTGGGTTTTGTTTCTCGGCAGTTGGAAATTGCTTACACAGTATTTGCAAGATGCTGGCACAGAACAAACTCAATTTAGTATTTGCCAGCTTGCTCAATCACAAGCTGTGTCTATCTTTTCATTAAGGCAGAAATATAGTCCTACAGACTGGCTGATCTGTAGCAATTGATCCTACAACAGAGATTAAAAAAATAGGTCCATCGTAAGAAACGCTACAGATACACATACAGTTAGAAAAGGAAACACAACCTATCATTGTTTCCTACTTCCTCTTTATCACTCATGTTTCTTTCTCTTAAGAAAATCAATGTATGAGGTTTGATTTTAAAACATTTCAGAAGCTGTTTTCCACCCAAGAGTGTCTTTGATCCACTCGAGTTCACACAACACAATGGAGGTAAAAAACCCCAACAACTTCCTTACTGATTTGACTGTAAATAGAGCTACTAGGGCAATAAATGCCTAGGAGCAATCCCTCCTGCCTACCATTCAAGTGTTGGTAAGTACATAACTAACACAGTAAAATCTAAAAACTCTAATATAAAGACATGATTAAATAAGGTGGGAGGACACAAAACAAAGAGCCAGCCTTAAGCTCTTTGCTAAAGAACGTGGTGTTTTAAAGAAAAGATCTAGTAACCCTGGAACTAGCAGTGCTGATGTGGGACCTGACAGAATCAAGACAGGAAATAAAGGAAGACAAAGCCCAAGGCATCCCCTCAGCAGACAGAGCTAGCAAAAATGCAGGGTACATACTGCATGCTTATTTTAAAGGTTCAATCTGCCTCAAAGTGTGGCTCTCCTGAGGATGTCTGTAGCACCACATGTGTTTCAGGTGTGACCACAAGTGGGATTTAAGTTTAAGTGAAGAGTGCAACTCACCCACTTGTCCTGTTACCACATTCTGTTACACACTACAGAGCAGACTCAGTTTGTACTAAACAAAGCCCAAAGACATACTACCACTCCAACCCACTCCAGGAAGAAATTTAACTACACAGTCATATGTATTCAATCCAGAGAATCAAACAAGCGTCAGGACAAAATAAAACCTCTGCAAATCACAGGCACTGTGATCAGCAGATCCATGGCACCAAAGTGCAAAAGCATTCTCCTTTGCTCCCCAGCTGATCAGACTATTGACTGTCACTTGTAATCCATTTTGCTCCTGGGTTATATATTACTGTGCTGACATCTACTTGCAATACTAGCAAGGAATATGACTGTTCTGAAAGTCAACAGCACTCAGAGAAAAACAAAACAATTCATTATTTTTAATTAGTACTAACAGCAAAAACAACAATTTGTTTTTAAAAAGGGAATCTGTACAAAGTCATCATTATGCTGTATCTTCACTGGCTATACAAGGGATCTTGAAAAAACCATATATAGATTATAAATCAAAGCAGGGCTTCCAAGAGCTTTCAGAACAAGCTGTTGATAACTTGCAAAACTACTTGCATGCCATGGTCTCCAGAGCAGAGCTTGCCAAAAACACACCTAGTAGCAGAAGGTAATGTGTAAGGTAACACAAACATTCAGTTCTAAGGTAACAGAAGGACAGCATACTAGGAACACTCTAGGATTAAATTCACAACAGGAAAAAGGAAAAGCCCAATGCAGGAAAATGATAGCTTCTGATCGATTGCTATTGCTCCATCAGCAGAGTTGCAGTGTATGCACTATCAGCTTTGTTTAACTATGTTCTAAGAAAGTTCAAACAATTTAATGGTTAAACAGGGAAAAGGAAAATAAGAAAACACAACAGAAAAGCATGCCTGCTTACATTTCATTTTATGTGTAGAAACACAGAGAGAAAAGCTGTGGGGTAATGCAGGTGGACATAAGGAAGAATTTCTTCACAGAAAGGGCTGTTAAGCACTGGAATGGACTGCCCAGGAAGGTGGTGGTGTCACCATCCCTGGAGGTGTTCAAGAAATGACTGGACACGGCACGCAGTGCCAGGGTCCACTTGACAAGTTATTGTTTGGCCAAAGGTTGGACTCTATGATGTCAGAGGTCTTTTCCAACCTAAATGATTCTGTGCTGCCTGTCCTCAATTCATTTTTCCTGATGTTGCAGTGGCAATATCCATAACTCACACTCTGAGGCATCTCAGTCAGCCATGGGCAGTGGTCGTACATTTTCATCTCAGTTTATACCTGCAGAACTTGGAGGATGCATAATTAAAGATATAAATTTGAAAAATCTAGGAATACCTATGTCACAAGCATAAGCCTTAATTTACACTGTCAAGTTTTTATATGAAAGATAACAGAAGTAGTTAACAACTTTGTTTCACTGGCAGTCTCTTGTCCTTGTCTGAAAGATGCTCAGTTTTACGTTGTTCAGCCTATGAAAAAGGCTGAGCCTTGGAAGAGACAAGTCAATTAGCATTCTAGATAATTAAATCAGTCCTCTGTTTATCCACCCCACCTTCAATATCATCAGTGGAAGGGATCAGGAAGGTAAAGGGCAAACCAACAAACCCAAGTAAGTCTAGAATCTCATTCATGCATCTCCTGAAGAGCACAAAAATATTACAAAGAAGATGCTCCTATTAACTTTACACAAAAAGCCAAATCACTCCTCAAATCCTAAGCAAAAGCCATCATCTCTGTTAAATGTTGAAAAAATACAATTGAAAACCTAGTTGAAGTTTTTAAGAAAACTAGTTTGCAGACTCTTTCAAAAGTATTGCACATGGATTTAAACCTTAAGGTAGCAGCTTGAAAGTAAAGAAACATGGGAAACAATGTTTAGAATTGGAGAATATTCTTGAATTTTCACAATTTAAGATAATGTCCAAGAATATTCAAATCTAGAAGCAAGCTTCAGCATCCTCAAACACAAACCAAAATCCTGCAAATGCACCTGAAGGTACCTGTGAAAAGTGAAGACACTTTAAAAAACAGGGGAGAAACTACTGTTTATCCACTTGAATATTACTTTCTTTAGCATAAACCATGTGCCATGTGTATCCCAGAAGCCATCCTTAAAAGTCTTCTAAAATATTTGTTCACAGCACTGGGCTTTAAGTCTAAAAATTTATGTTTCCAAAGTTATATCTCAGGCCTGTTTAGAGTCTTGTATGCTGTTCAAATAAAGATGTCCACTGTTTGTTCTCATACTCAGTATGTTTGCCTTCTTCCCCTAAACACAGCCAGCAGTTTCTCTCTTCATTTTATTGCTGTTTTGAAAGTAACCATTTTCACTCATCTGCAAATTCTTCCCTTTCTTTTCACCAGCCTTGATGTTTATCAATGGGAAGCATATCATTTTTCAATGACTCTGGTGGGCCAGTAAAAGATTTCCTGGTAAATAAGACGTGGCCCAGGGTAGGCAAACCTTTGCTCATGTGAATAGACATGAGGGTCAAGAGGGCAGCTCCTTGCATGAATAGCTCCTTTATCATTAAGCTTATGTTTCACAACCAGGATGGAGCAATAAAGAGTAAAAGTAAGGAACTGGAGAAGAGGGAAATGCCTGAATCACCTTATATTTGGTTCAGTCTTCCAAACTCTCTCCTACAGCAGGGTAGATAAAGGTGTCATCGCTGGATCCCTGCTTTGTTGCCCTTCCTAAAGAATCCCAGGACTTAGGGCCACTGAAACAAGTGGCAATGACAAGCCACAGACTTGTATCAACAAAGCTACTTTTAATATTCTACAATTATGATAAATATGGTATAGTGGCATTAATGCTAAAAGTGTTAATTTTTGCATATGTTCCAAAGAGTTACAAGACATTTCTCTTCCAAAGTAATTGCACATAGAGGTGGGAGATTACACAGATCCTTGTGTCAATACACAGTTGTGGTTGAGGGTCTTTGGAGGCTTAAATAATGTGAATAATGTGGCATCTCAGCCACATTTACATTTGAGCAATCAGCTCTACCCAGAAGAACTTGGAGAGGCAGAAACCAGCCTATACACTGCCCAGGGTGAGGCACCTTTAAAATCAGGGTCGACGTAGCATTACTCCAAAAAGTGTTTAAGTACTTTCTTTACCTCTTACAGTTATGAGAAGTAATATGGTGCTCTCAACAATCAAAAGCAAATGGATTCTTCACACAAGAGACTCCTAAAAGTTGCTTTTAAGCAAGTTTATTTTTAGGCACTTCTCAGGATGGAGGGAAAAGGCTTTCTTTTTAGCGTATCCTGCGATGCTCAGCTTGTAAATTTCTGCAAGCGTGTTAAACACATTTCAATAAACATTTATTGTGGTCCATTTCTACTGGAATACATTGTGAAATTTTTATTACAGAATATAAACTTTAGACAGTATTTGACCAAATACAGCCCACTTAATAATCAGTTGAGCTGTTGGTACAGAGATCCTGGTCTGTACGTGAGCTGAGAATCTGTGCTGATAACCGGCTTGTCTTTTCAAGTGCTCAAGATCAACACTACAGATGCAGCTTTGTAGTCATTCCACAGTTTCCATTGCACTTACAGCTAGCATTAGGCTCAAAGGAACACACCAGCTAACCTGGGGGGGGGAACAAGGGCACCAGAGAGACTGGTCTCTGAATAAGTCAGTCCTTGTCACCTTTCAGGCTGCTTCTGGAAACAAAATTGGTATTGTTAGTTCAACTTCGACATTGCTTGGCATCCTTCCATTTTACTAACACCCATTTAAAATTCTACAGTTGGTGATATTTGCTGAAGAACTTTATCCAGTCTGTTTTAAATGGGGATCTTAAATAGAACATCAGAGAAGTAACAGCAAAACTCAGCATGGCTCTGTAAAGTCACATGAGTATCAGTGGGGACCAAAAACAGAGTGAAAGAAAAGGCTTTAAGATGAATCCACCTATTAAAAAAAGAGAACAGCAGAGAAATTAGTTAAACCATGCAAAATCCCAAGAACAAGTTTAGTGAATCCGTGGAAGAAGCTAGAGGAAGAGACTCAGAGGAACAAGACAGAAGTGGGGATGAGAATGGGTGGAGAGGTGTTAAAAACTCATTTTCAAATCAACAAGATTCTGGATTTATTACAAGAGAATTTGTAATCAGGATTTGTGAAAGAGATGCTAGCAAAGCTTTAAAGATTCAGCAGAACCCAACAGCTGCAGCACTGAGTGGCTGAGAAAGGACAACTACAAAGAATGTTCCTGATACCCTTTACAGCTTACTCAGTACAGAATCCTGATGTCCTTACATGATTCCTCCCATCACAGTCAGCTTCAGCTAGGTTAGATTTCACCCTGCCATCGTCCTCTGTGAGAAGTGACACTCCCCTCTTGCCCATCACTTCTTACATAGAAGTTGAGTAAGAACAAGCACAAAACTACAAGTCTAAAAGACAGCAGGCAGTAAAGTTTGCAGCTACCAGTAAGAGTAAAATAAAGGCATTTACATTTGAGCTAAACTGAGTTTAGGATGACAACAGAATATCTATGAGGGATCATCAGACCAGTACAGAGGGAAAACTCAAACCACATATGAGACTATCACTAGGGGCTAACACACATTGAAGAGGGAAGGCCCTGCACAGTTTTTCACTGTCATCTTGTATTTTAAGAAAACAAACAAACCCAAACCAAAAAAAAATCCCAATTTTCTGCCACTTCAGGATTAATTGTGATATGCATCATGGGAGAAAACAAATAAACATAAAACCCCCTAATAATTCCCTTATACCAACATAATTTTCATCCTAAATTGAGGCAGAATGTAGATTCTGCGTTATGTCTGCAGCAAGTTAAGCATACCAAACCCATCCCAATCCAAACAAGTGTTTTTTCTTGAGGACATTAAAACAGGTTTGTGATATAACCTAGAGCAAGGTTTCATTAAGACTCCAGAACAGCAAAAACATACTCCAAACACACAACGTGTCTTTAATTTTCCAATATCCCTTTATAGTTTCAAGCCTCCATCCACCTGTTCCACTAAATACCACAAAGATACTTAACTGGGCACTAAGATGGTAACAATAAGGACGCTACCACCAGAAAGTTCTGCTATCTGAAGCAGACAGAAGGAAGCCACCAACTGAAGAAAGGGAACTTAAACCACAAACTTTTAGGATAAAGAACCTATACTTTTCTAAGCTTGCACAATATCGATTACACCAAGAAAACTAATGAGCCACTTTGCCATTCTTCTGTATTTTAGCATTTTAATAGACTTTTAGTGAATTTGAAAATAAAAAAATTAAAAACATAATGAACAGAAAATCTTCTCGGTATAAACATTTCTGAAATAAAAGTCTCAAATGGCTCATTTCCATCACTGGAGCCCCACATATCCGGGTAGCCTGTTTTTCATAGTTCACCAAAGGCTTACCACAACATTTTAACGGATCTCACATCCATAAAAAGGCACTAACCAAGTTTATATTGCTCTCGGATTTAATACACGCTATCGATTAATAATTAGTTTTGAAGAGGCATTCTGCCAGATGAGCGAGACAGGACGATTATCAACTCCTTATGGCTTGGAAAGAAGTCAGTCTCCTAGAGTTTAACAGCGCAAGAGTTGCGAGCATCCCTCGGTGCGAGCCGTGCACCCTTTCCCCGAGTTACCCCGGCTGACCTCCGGGACCCCCAGGCACCTCCCCGGCATTTAAGGGAAGAAATAAAAAAGGAGAAAGGGAGGAAAATCAGACCAAACACAAGAGGATCGAGACACTTGGCTTCACCTTTCCTTCCCCCTAACACAACATCCATTGAGGCAGAAGGAGCCACCTCGGGTGCTAAAACAAGAGCCGCATTCACGGGCGCCGGTTTGAGCAGCGGGCGGGAGCACACGGCGGGCGGCACCTCTGGGCCGGCCAGCTGAGGCTGGAGCCAACCCCTCAGCTCNCCCTCAGCTCTCAGAGGGAAGAGAGGGCAACGCGGACCCATTTAAAGGCTCTATCATTAAATACTTAGGAACGATTAAGAGGTTTCCCTGCGCTCCCGCTCGAGGGATAGTTTTTCGACACCGGGCTTTGTGAAGGCGCAGGCACGGTCGGGCTGTGCCGGGTCCCGGCGGGTTCCTCAGCCCGCCCGCCCCCGGGCGCGGGGTTTCCGCTCCAGGGCGCCCGGCAGCACCTGCTGCTGCTGCTGCTGCTGGCGGCTGGAGAGCTGGTTTATTTTCAAGCCAGTTGCTTGCAGTGTTGATTTTCATCTGATTTTCCACAGCTCTTTCTTT